>SJYO01049755.1:7308413-7445292 GCA_006410555.1 Capra ibex
ACAAACCTAAGGAAAGAGTAAAACATAAACACATAGATAAAATCCAAAAACCAAACACTAATGTTACACTGAGTATATTGACATGTATTTATATTATTTACATATACACTAATAAAATTAGTTACTACAAAAAATCAAACTTACCCAAGATTTCTGGGACGTGAAAGTGAGGTACATTCTAAATTACCAAAACTGTAATGTTATTGAAAAAACTAAACACATAGGGACCTAATGAATAATATTTATATTTACTGAAGTGACGAAAAGAAAATTGGAAGAATTGACAACAATTTCCACCAACTGGATAATATAAATGACACGTAAACAACTTTGGTTTCTACGAAAAAGGAAACATTAAAAATATAAAGACTGTCACCAGAAATTAAAAAGTGAATCTCTTCAAGGAAATTGTAAAGACTATTTCAGATATCACCACGACTTGTAAAGATCGAAAACGCACAGAGGTTTTGAGAACCAGAAAGGAAGTTTCTACTTACTATCGTAAGACTTCATCTCATAAAAACAACCACCACTACCACCGACCTTTTTTAACAACTAATATCCTTTTAATAAAATAACAATGAAATTTAACAAATGATTAAAAATAAAATGTAACCTGATATCAATTAAATGTTACATCACAATCAAAGTCCACATATCGTTTCACTAAGTCAATATATATAATATATATAAAATATTTTTATATATTTTATTATATATATAAATCTAAATAAGAAAAGTTTAATAAAAGGGTCAATCCAATAATGTCTTTTAACCTGTCTCAAAGGACGCAATAGTTCATACATGTTCAATCAATAGATAAAACTTATTTCATCACACATATACAGTTAGGGTTTGGGGGTTAAACAGGGAGGGTGGGAAGGAAAGGGAAAACCAGTGGTCTTCTATCAAAACATTTAGACACGAAGACAAAGACGAAATATTTATTCTAGTAAACAGAAAAAAATCTCGAGAGTATACCTTCTATAGTGTGTTACAAGTAGAAAGAGAAAGACTGAATGAAGTGAATCACACTATTTGGTACAACGACGTTTACCGTAATAAAGTAAGAAAAGTACCGACACATTATAATGTCATATATATTACTTTATAATGAATAATACAATATATATACATATATACACACACACACACACACATATATTGTGGATAGAAAGACTTTGAGAAGGTTTTACAAAGTCTTCTTCCTCCTTCCTTGTAAGGTTTTGAGTAAGATACTCAGGTGGTAGTGGAATAGTCTTGGTCTTTTTTTTATCGTGTTTTTATAGTAACCACTTATATCTGAATTTTGTAGAGTTGTTTTATGATCGTTTGGTTTGGGTTAATATATAATTTTCCTAATATGTGGTACTAGTTCACCCTAAGTTCAGTCCCTAAGTTTCTAAAAAATTATAGGTGTTTATTTAGTCACACTATATGGTGTAATTTTTTAACCTCTTACATTTGGTAGACTAGAAGAGTTATCTACGTCTTTTTCGATGAGAATCTTAACTTACGTTTAAATATTACTTTTAAGAGGTCTTTCACCCGTATCTCTCTGATATGGAGTTGTATTATTTCCGGTTTATACTGTTCGTCTTCTATAATTCTTCTCCACCGTTCTTATGTGTCTTCTTGATATATTTTTTCTAGAAGTGTTGGGTCTATTGGAGTCACCACACTAGTGGATCTCGGTCTGTAGGACCTTACCCTTCAGTTCACCCGGAATCCTTCGTAGTGATGTTTGTTTCGATGACCTCCACTACCCTAAGGTCAACTCGATAAAGTTTAGGATTTACTACTCCGACACTTTTACGACGTGAGTTATACGGTCGTTTAAACCTTTTGAGTCGTCACCGGTGTCCTGAGTTTTTCCAGTCAAAAATAAAATTAGGGTTTCTTTCCGTTACGGTTTCTCACCGTTTGATGGTGTGTGAACGTGAGTAGAGTGTGTGATCGTTTCATTACGAGTTTTAAAAGATTCGGTCCGAAGTTGTCATGTACTTGGTTCTTGAAGGTCTACAAGTTCGACCTAAATCTTTTCCATCTCCTTGGCGTCGTTTAACAGTTGTAGGTGACCTAGTAACCTTTTCGTTCTCTTGAGGTCTATTTGTAGATGAAGACGAAATAACTGATACGTTTTCGGAAACCGATAGACCTAGTTTTGTTTGACCTTTTAAGAAGATCTCTACCCTTATGGTCTGGTGGACTGGACGGAGAACTCTTTAGACATACGTCCAGTCCTTCGTTGTCAATCTTGACCTGTACCTTGTTGTCTGACCAAGGTTTGTCCTTTTCCTCATGCAGTTCCGACATATAACAGTGGAACAAATGAATTGAATATACGTCTCATGTAGTACTCTTTACCTACTTCGTGTCGACCTTAGTTGTAACGACCCTCTTTGTAGCTACTGGAGTATATATGTCTACTGTAGTGGGAATACCGTCTTTCGTTTTTCCTCGATTTCTCGGAGAACTACTTCCATTTTCTCCTCTCACAACTTCAACCGAATTTTGAGTTGAAAATTTTTCAGTACCGTAGACCAGGATAGTGAAGTACCGTACACCCCTTTGTTATCTTTGTAACCTTCTCAAATAAAAGACCCCGAGGTTTTAGTGACACCTACCACTGACGTCGGTACTTTAATTTCCTACGCACGAGGAACCCTTTTTTTAGATACTTTTAGGATCTGTCGTATAATTTTTCGTCTCTGTAATGAAACGTCTGTTGCTCGGTATATCAGTTTCGATACAAAAAAAAGGGTTATCAACATATACCTACATTCCCAACCGGGTATTTCTATCAACTCGTGGTTTTTTAACTACGAAAGTTTGACCACAACCTTCTCTGAGAACTCTCAGGGAACCTGTCGTTCCTCTAGTTTGGTTAGTCAGGATTTCTTTTAGTTAGGACTTGTAAGTAACCTTTCTGACTACGACTTCGATTTCGAGGTTACCGGTGGGTAACACTTCTTGGTTGATTAATATTTCTGTGACTACTACCTTTTCCAACTTCCGTCCTCCTCGTCCCTTCTGTCTCCTACTCTACCAACCTACCGTAGTGACTGAATTACTTGTACTCAAACTAGTTTGAGACCCTCAACCACTTCGAGTCCTTTCGGACCGGACGACGTCAGGCACCCCAACGTCTTTCAGTCTGTACTGACTTGTTGACTTGGCTTATCTTACTGGTAGGATGTCGGTTGTAGTATAAGTTGTCACTTTTTACTTTCCAGAAGAAGGTCTAATCCTTGTTCTGTTCCTACAGATGACAACGGTGAACATAAGTTGCATCAAAACCTTCGGGATCGGTGTCGTTAGTCTCTTATTTGTCATTATTTTTCTAAGGTCCAAATTTACTTCTTCATTTTGACAGTAACAAACTCCTACTTTACTATCATAAATATATGATTTTTTTTAGGATTTCTCCGATGGTCTTTTGATGATCCCGAATAGTTACCTAAACCTTTAAAACTTCCTAGGTTTAATTAAGTATCTTTATACAACGTAAAGATATGCGACTGTTATTTTCTATTTTGTCTTTTTTTTAAAAAATTACGATGAATGGTAGTGTAAATTCTTCCCTGAATGGATTCCTCCGTTTTATGGATATGAGACTTTTAATATTCTACGAGTACTTTCTTTAGTTTCTCTTTTGTTGTCTATCTATACGGTATAAGAAAATAACCTAACCTTCTTAGTCATATTAGTTTTTCTGATATGATACGTTTTGTTAGATGTCTAAGTCACGTCAGGATTAGGTCAATGGTTTCCCTAAAACGTGTCTTGATCTGGTTTTTTTAAATTTAAACATATCTCTGTGTTTCCTGGAGTTTATCTGTTTCACTAGAACTTTTCCTTTTTACGTCGACTTCCTTAGTTCGCGGGACTGAAGTCTGATAGGATGTTTCGATGTCAGAAGTTTTGTCATACCATGACTGGTTTTTTTGTCTTTATAACTAGTTACCTTGTCCTATGTTTCGAGTCTTTATTTGAGTATGTGGATACAAGTTGATTAGATGTTATTTCCTTCGTTCTGACATGATACCTCTTTTCTGTCAGAGAAGTTATTTACCATGGGACTTTTGACCTGTACATTTTCTTACTAAAGACTGTATGTGTTTTGATTCGAGTCTTACCTAATTTCTGGATTACATTCTGCCTATGACTCATCTCACAAATACCTACATCAACAAAAACGACAACAAAAGAAAATAATAAAACTTATACAACACGGTAAGGGAAAACTGGACGTCACAAAGACGACTTTTCAGTCAACTACCAGAATACCCCCAAGGGAGAATGTACTGATGAACGAAAGCAGAATAACGAAAATTCCAAGAGATCAATTAAAAGTATAAATTATAATTACGCAGAACCACAACTGAAGAGAATCCCAAGTAAAACAAAAACTGAGAAATATGAGGATCGTAGATATGAAAGTGTAAAATCCCTGTAAAAGTCCATGATAAAGAAACTTATTTAAAAGAGGGGGAAAGAGAAAAGAAGAAGAAGAGAGAAGAGGGGAAAGAGAGAAGTAGATATTCACACTTATAAGTAAGCGAACTACAACAGGGTCTCTACAGGATTTGATAAGAGTCAAAAATTTTAATAATAAAAAAAGAGAATCCGAACCGTATAATGGTGATGAGTCTAGTGACTAGGTAACGAGACATAGTAGATGGGATGATAACTAAAGGAGATGACATAAACAATGAAGTCAATAGTATAAGAAGTCGACACAAAGAAATAATAAAAAGAATTTATTAGACCACTAGTCTTGGTATACACCCGACTCACCTGAGACGACGACACAAACCTGACTGACGACACTCTCACGACCATACGGTCTGACCGTCGACCTGGTCAGACGACGGTCCGGGACGAAGCACCCCAACGGCGCCCAGACGACCACGTAACCCAGTCCGAGACCATCCCGACCGACGTCGGAACCTCTAGGGTCCCGACCACGGTGGGATTAGTAACGATCCGGACTAAGACCACGTTGACCGACGAGTCGAGAACCCCAAGGTCCTGATCACGACTGAACGACCACCCACACCCCAGATCTCCCCTTTGAGATTTTAACACAAATGACTGTACTAACAGGAGTACCATCTTTCTCGAGGGGGTTTACCGACGGGGATCATAGATACACGGGTCAGTCTCAAGGTTCACGGAAGACGGAGAGAACTTCTCTAGTCGTTAACACAGACTGGATCTGAAGAAAGTTTAGTGCCAGAAACACGACCCTGAACCTTGAACACTCTAAAACGTTAACGGGAAATTCTCACTTCATAGACAAAGGACACGAGGATAACGAGAGGACATACGTTCGAGACAACCGGAAGTCTTGGTCTACAAGACCCCTGAAGAACAGAGGAACCACGCCCTGAGGACCGAACCCCTCGGACTATACTCTGGACATGGGTAGTGAGAAACCTCTCTTTGAGACTTTAATACAAATAGGGGGATCAAAGACCTAGTGGATGGACCCTTACGTTCAGGACTGACATAATGTAGAGACGGGAGGAAGAGTAGAGGGGCACCAAAGAAGTAATATAGAAATTAACACCTTTCATAAAAGTCAAACAGACGTCCAGTCAGAGTATTTATTTACGAGACATTTAATAACATCAAAACCATATGGGTAACTTCCTTCTCTCGGGCCCCAGAAAGATGAGGTGGTAGAACCGGTGTGGAGGATGCAATTCTAGAAATGAATTATGTATAAAAAATTTTTTTATAACTCTATTTAAGTATACCGTATTTTATGGTGTAAAATTGATATTACAAGTCACCTAAAATGTTCCGACACGTCGGACTGATAGATTAAGGTCTTGTAAAAATAGTGGGGACTTTCTTCGGAATATGGATAATCGTGAGCGGAAGGGTGGTTAAGGATAGTTAATGACGTAATCAGTACAAGAGGTCTACTTGTCTTGGTTATTCTATATCTAGTCAAGTCAAGTCAAGTCGAGTCAGTGCAGGTTGAGAAACACTGGGGTACTTGGTGTCGTACGGTCCGGAGGAACAGGTAGTGGTTGAGGGCCTCAAATGGGTTTGAGTACAGGTAACTCAGTCACTACGGTAGGTTGGTAGAGTAGGAAACAACAGGGGAAGAGGAGGACGGAAGTTAGAAAGGGTTGTAGTCCCAGAAAAGTTTACTCAGTCGAGAAGCGTAGTCCACCGGTTTCATAACCTCGAAGTCGAAGTTGTAGTCAGGAAGGTTACTTGTGGGTTCTGACTAAAGGAAATCCTACCTGACCAACCTAGAGGAGCGTCAGGTTCTCCGAGAGTTCTCAGAAGAGTTATGTCTATCTATATATCTTTCTTTAAGTAATACTATTCAATCGAGTTCACTAGTACCTCTGGTCATTCAGGGTTTAGACGGTAGATGTTCCACTCCCAGGCCCTCTTTCGACCACCACAACAAGACTATACAAATAATACTATTCAATCGAGTTCACTAGTACCTCTGATCATTCAGGGGTTAGACGGTAGATGTTCCACTCCCAGGTCCTCTTTCGACCACCATAACAAGACCAAGTTTAGACTACCGACTCTTGACCTCCCGACTACCATATTCAAGATAAGACTTACACTACTCGGTTCTTGTTCCTTACGACCACATACTACCATCCTCTTATACCTACAAAGTCGAGTTCGTCTCTCTTTTAGATGGAAAGGAGGTTTTTTATCTTTAAAAACAAGATAAGTCCGGAAGCTGTCTAACCTACTATGGGTGATCGTAACTACTCGAGTTACATGAGTAAATTTAAATTACTAAATTTACGAGTTTCTGTGAAAGTCTCTATTGACGATTGTTCATAGACCCGTTGGAAACCGGGTCAGTTCAACTGTGAATATTAATTGGTAGTGTCGAAGATTGGACGAAAGACAGAGATACATAAATAGTTAAGATGTTAACATAAATAGTTAAGATGCATAGTATATATACCCCGGAAAACCCAGACCGAAGAAACTGAAACGTACCACAAAAGTTCCCAGTAAGTGCAACGACGTAATAGTCATGAAGTAAGGAAGAATACTGACTTATTATGAGATGGTACATCTATCCGTTGCAAAACAAATGAACAAATAGTCAAGTATCTGTAAAGACAACAAAAGATGAGAAACGGATATTACATAATGTGACAATACTTATGAGCACATGTTTACAAAGATACTTGTATACAAAAGTTAAAAGAACTCACATATGATCCTCATCTTAAAGATCGGGTATGTCATTCAGATACAAATTGAAAAATTCTTTGACGGTTTGAGAAAAGAATTCGTCTACGTCGTAAAATATGAGGGTAGTTGTCGCACACTCCTAAGGGTAAAGAGATGTAGGAGTGATTGTGAAGGACAAAAGACAATAAAACTAATGTCGGTAACATAATTGACACTTCACCGTAACGTAACACCAAAACTATACATCAAGGGAAAACTGATTACTATAATTCGAAGAAAATTACACAAATAACAAAGCTATGAATACAGTCTAAATACTGAAAGTTTATGAGAAAGGGTACCAACCCGACAAAAGAATGAAAGAACTCTATATGTTCAGAACATGAAGAAACAATTTATATAAGGAAAAGTTCGTTAATATTTAATAACAAAATGTAAAATAAAAGGTTGACAGGTAAAGATCACGTATCTTTAACTAAAATTAAATAAACAATGTGTGGAAATCGGAACGTGTTGATAAAATAATCGAAATTATTAAAACACTACGAACGTATATATGTACATACATAAACATATACTTAAGGAACCCTAAAAGACAGATTTTTTAGTACAGATAAGACGTTCATCTTTGTTAAAGGTAGAAAAAAAGGGTAGATCTCCAGAAAGTAAAGAAAAAAGAATGGATTGAAATTCTGATGACTATATTACAACTTGTCTTCACCATTTTCGTTTACCCAGAATAAGGAATAGAAACTCTCTTTTGTAAGTCAGAAAATGGTAATTTGTATTTTGGTCGATACCCAAAACTCATCTACGGGAAATAACTTTCCTCCTTTGAGTAAAAATAAGAAGTAAACAACTATAAAAATAATACTTGTAAACAATCTAAAACAACTTTTAGAGGTATTAATCGTACAAATAAAATGAACATAAAACTTTAAAACATGTCAAATAACTTTATACAGACAATAAATAAAAATTGAGTACAAAATTTAAACTAAAAGAATCAGATCATAGAAATCGTAGTGTTAAAAAGACTTCGAACACACACGTACTCACGACACGACACGATTCAACGAAGGCAATACAGGTTAAGAGACACTGGGATAACTAATTCGAATGAATTAAGATAAAAGAATATGAACAGAAGAAAAGAAGAACTTAAAGAAGACGAAAGTAATTGTGAGTTTGTATGAGAACATATGAAAACATAATAAAATTTTAAATGAAATTCATTTAAAATTCGAAGGATACAAAATCTATGTCAAAAATTAGAAAAGAATCTTACAATGATACACGAGTCTATCATTTGTTTGTTTGTTTTTATTCAGTCAAAGACTGAAGTTCTGTAAATGAGAGGTAATCATTGGTATAAAGTCAACAAGGAATGTACAAAAGTAGAATTGGAAAGGAGAATGTCATAAAGAATGATAAAAATGAAATAATAACTTCAACATATAATTAATATCTATTGTAAAAACTACAGATAATTATACCCTCCCTGACACGAATCGGACAAAGTATTAGGTAGAGAATGTGTGGTAGTACTCAATCTATGATAATGGTTGAACTAAAACGTATATTACTCTAATTTTAGGTTTTTAAGGTAATTTAAATGTTTCCAATATATCGTTGATTCTTACTCTAGACCCTATTTTTAACGAGAATTGGTAGTATTAAAGGTCTATTTGTAAAGTAAAATTTCGGTTCATACCAATTTAAACATTTTGGATTGAGGTCTCAAAACATTGTCTGACATGGTCCGTATGGTTAAGGTGTTAAGAACCTTATTTACACAGAACCGAACACCATTATATTACAGTTCATTCTATTCTATGTTTATAAAAACAAAGTTTGTTGGTTCTGGTGTTATCTTCAGTAAAGGGAAATTCGATACACGAAGATTTAGAAAGTGTATAAATTTAGGTGTCACTAGTTTTTTTATTCATCAGGTTTATCTAAGAAGGTACTAAACAGAGGGATACTTGTAAGAGAGGATTCATGATTCAATAAACTGGTCCCTAGGTTTATACCGTATTAATTATCATAACATCGAATTAACCTTATTGAAATACGTTTTATGTTCTCATGTCCTCGTTGTTAACATATAAAAGGTAAAGTTGAATGTCGGACTTTCGATCCAGTCGTAAATATATGGGTAAATAGAGATTTTGAGTTCAGGACTCGTTAGAATAGGGTAAGTAGGTTCACAAAGGAAATGAATATTAGTTACAAATTATTGACCGTAACGGTGGGTGAATCATGGGTTCGATATTGGACCTTTAATACATGTAAAAATTTTATGAAAAGGAGACAATAGAGGAAGATTCGTGGAAGTCAGTTAGATGTAGGAAAATTAAGTATGGAGATTAGTCGGGAATAAAGTAAAAGTATAGGTGACGGGATAAAACTCCGAACAGTAACGAGGGTGTGTGATATGGAAGATCAGAAGGTAGAGAATTCTTCGATTACAGTTTAAACCGAAAAGAAGAGGTGGGATGAGTAAGGGATATGACGACAGTACTAATAGAAAATTTTTAAGTTTTAAAAAGTCTGTTTAAAAGGTTTTACTATCTATTTTAATTCTTAAAAGAAGTACCAGTTGATATTAAGACAGAGGTTAATTGACAGGTGAGGGTGCTGGAGAACAAAAGTGAAACACACACTAAAAATCTAACACATAAGGAAGTCCAGTACTACTGAATATTCATGCTCACCCGAGTGTAAAAGTCACTACTCACTGAAATTGTTAGACACAAACGAGAACGACTGTAGATAGTATCACGAACCTTATATCCAACTTGAGTTACAATCAAGTAGTATGTTTCTTATAGGAAAAGTCACATGTGCGTCTTTTCGTACTAAAACCTTTGTCAAATTTCTGAATTTTTTCTGACGAATAAAAGGATAGAAACAAAAATAGTTCTTTAAAAAATACTTAAAATAGTTAACTAATATTTTCAATATACGTAAGTTTAGATAAAAGATTATTAAATCTTAAAGTTTATAGTAATGACACACAGGTTGATGTTTAACGTCTTTTTCAATTAAATCCACTGATAATAATACTTCTTTCTCTGAGAAGTCTGAGACACGTTACTCAGTAATTAATTTGTAGAGTAAATAGTGTTCTAAATTGATCCTTTTTGTTTCTTATTCTTGATTGTGTCCCAAGACCAAAACAAGATTTTTTCAAGTTCCTTAGACATAAATTAGTTTTGTATGTTTTGTTAGAGGTCTATGACAGACCGTTGTTTAAATCCTAAACGTCTCGACTTTACAACTAAACGAATCGATATTTATAATGGAACTACTTTCTGTCCGGATTGAGACAGAAGATGGTGAAATGGAGACTATTCTTTCAATGGTAACGTACACAAAAGAATCCTTGGGTAATCCAGATTGGAAAGACCTTTGTAGGTCTCTCTGTAATAAGTGACACTTTTCTCTATATTCTAAAATGTTTTTTTTTTTTTTTTTTTACGGATGTTTTGTTTCCACGTTTTTTACTCTTTATGGTTCTTGTTCTCACTTTAAAAATAATTTTAGATTCCTGATTAGGTGTCGAAATACTTTTTTTTCTTTTCTTTTGAAGAAAACTACATTACTCTTAAGACTTAAGAGTTCAAACCCGTGTCCCGGATAAGACACTATACAATTGATTTTCTTTTTAAAAGAAAAGGTCCGTAGACGGAAGGAAATAGGTAAAGGTACCGTTCGACAAAGTTCCACGAAGTACTTTTCGATGAGTTTTGGTTACACAAGATTTTCGGTGTTCAAACTACTGTCTATTTTGTCAGTACTCTCCCAAAAACGTAGAGAAGAAATTATCTCTAGAACTTTTCGGTTTACTGACTCTTTCTCGTACTAAGTAGGAGACGTTTACGACTTCGCATACAAGTTGACAGTGGATGACGTAAAGTGTCGCCATGGATAAGTTTTCGAGGGGTTTTATAAGTTCATGGTAAGACTCTTCCCTCTTTTTTGACTCAGTACTATTTAGAATGTGACTTGAAAGAAAGTAAATACCTTTAAAACTCACAAATTTACAATGTCTATAAGTGTAAAGATAAGTGTAATACACTTTTGAGTAGGTCATTCAGTAGCCGATATGTCTTGAGGGACCTTTACTCAATAAGACTTGTCGACTTACAAGGTCTACCGAACCCCAATTGAGTGATTCAAGGTCGGTCTTACATCGTGAGTAGAGGTTTTGTCTGGTCCAAAATAGGTAGATCGTAAAAAGTGTTGTATCTGGTACGAATCTCTAGCCAATTTTAAATGTTTCAAATAAGACATTCACATGTGTCCACGTTTCATAAACTATGTCAAGAGACTTGTCTCCCTTATGAAGTTTTTTATTATCATTAACAGTGATGACGAAGAAACTGATGTTACTGATAAGGTGTTAGTAATTAGGAAACCCACTTCTAACATCGTCTCTATATGTTAAGAACCTAGTAAACTGGTTTCTGATGAATTTTGTTTTTTTATTAATGTATCAGATTAAACCACCTATCTCATACACTGTCTCAAAATGCAAGGGGGTTTTAAGTATACAACTTCGGATTAGGGGTTACTCCCGCCCGAATACCCTTTACTGATCCAGTACTTCCGTCTCAGAGAACTTACTCTAATTAGGGGAATATTTTTCTCTGGGGCCTCCCTAAGCAGTGGAGAAGACGGAACACTCTTGTGTCACTTTTCTACCAGTCGATATTTGGTCCTTCGTCTGAAAGTGGTCTGTGGCTTAGACACAGTAGAGTTCGGACCTGAAGTGACGGAGGACTTGATACTCTTTACTAACTAAATAATTCGAGAGGTCTTATACCAGAAAACGATGTCGTTCAGTTCGTCTGATCTTGTCTTATGTACCACAATCTGGTATCGAAACATATTGAACTGTAGATGGTTTCTTAATCCGTTGTCATGAGTCACTGAGACTATATTATGTCCCTTTTAATCTGTAATAACGTAACTAGGTAGTTGTACAATATGTTCAGAAGGACATACACTTACGGACAAAGAAGAAAATTCCAATATTAAACGTTCCGAAGAAAGGAAATAATAAACTCTCTTAATACGGATGTCGAATTACCTTCCAACTGTATATTATTCGTGTTTTTATAAACACCTTATCACTTAAGACCTTACAGAAGACTACGTGACATAAACATGAACTGTAACGTATCCAAAGAGATGAAAGGAAAGAAGACAGAATAAAACATTAATGTGTTCTGACCATTTTACTTAGTTTAGAGTTTATCAGTCTGTTATCACCAAACACATAGAAGTTTCCGTAGTATCAAATGTTTATAAGTAACCCTAACCCCCGGTACATAAGTTGAAATATGTCTTCTCAGTGACACCGAGATTAGATGTCATCGGCAGGTTACAAGTGTCTGTTTTATTCGTATTATAACCATGATAAAAGATTAGTCAAAGAAGAGGACAAAGTGAGATGTGTCACTTTTGATGTAAAAAAATAAGATTCTCTGATTTCGACACTCTAAGTCCGTCTAACAACTAATCCAGTCGATTCCATGAAAGAGAAGATACTGTTTCGATTATTTATTAATAATAATGGAGTGGTTTAACAAAGTTGGAACACCAACTAGAAACCTTACTAGATCTGTACCAAAACTCTGGATTGAGGTAGTAATTGATGAAAACATCGGAAGCCTTTTATTATATTGAAGGGAACAAGGGATACTTGTTTCAAGTATTTTTAGAATCCTACAGTTCTTCTAGTTCACTCAATTAAAGGTCTGTTGAGAATCATACTACGAACTGTGAATTACTCCACGATTCGTGGGGTTACCCGGAAGTCCATAGAATACATAATAACGGCTACACTTGGTACACTTTTTTCGACTCCGTGACGAGTCGGTGACGTTCTATAACGTTATAAAAAATGTATTGGTAAACTTGACCATTTTCTTCCCAACCCGAAAAAGACCGAGAAACAAGTAACTAGGATAAATAAAGAAATAGTGGTATCTCCGAAAAACGAAACAACACCAAATAGAACGATGATAATCTTTCTCTTAACAAGAACCTAGAACTCTCAAGACCTTTCGATTAAAGACCTATCAATATCGAAATTAAGTGATTATAACATGTTTAATAATTACTGGTTAACGAAATTCGGTGGTCTGAAGGGATCACCGAGTTTGTCATTTCGTAGACGGATGTTACACCCTCTGGGTCCAAGATAGGGAGCCAGCCCTTCTAGAGGACCTCTTCCTTTACCGTTGGGTGAGGTCATGAGAACGGACCTTTTAGGGAACCTGCTTCCTTGGACCATCCGATGTCAGATACCCCAGCGTTTCTCAACCTGTGCTGACTCACTGAAGTGAAAGGTGAAAGTTAACGAAATTCATCACACTAAAACAAAAATACGTAATAAAATATTTGGTTAGGAAGACTAAAAATTTATAATAGTCGAATCCACTTCCCCTCTTTCTTCCTTTTATAAGAAAAGAAATGTCAATATATAAAATACAAACTAATTCGTAAAAGGACCCCAATATGAACATCTTTTACGTACATAGAACGAAAGGTATAAATTGGTACCCCATTATATAGACTCCTCTTCGTGTCACATAGTCGTTACTTCGTTCCGTATCGTTCGATTAGTGTCTTTAGGTATTTACAAGATGACTCGAAAAAAGTAACGTTGATAACAAAAACAACTAACCTTTTTAAACCGGGACCCGAATTTAGTATCGAGACATTATATTATTGACACACTACAACCCGTTAACTAAGGTATAGAGGTTCGGAGGGTAAGGAGAGACATTTGACACCTATCGTAAACTTGGATGGAGTATTCTAATAAAACTTATGATTCACTTCATTTTATAAATTTCGTACTAAAGACGGTGTATTTTATTTATTTACAATCGACTATATAATAACATAATAAGACTTATTATGTTTCTCTCGGGATAAGTCTCTATAATAATAACTGTATAGTATATACTCTCCTTTCATTTCTATTCAGTTTTTTATACGGAGACTCCGTCAATGTACCGGTAACTCATCTTGAACCCATACTCCAGTCATAATCTGAGACACTAACTCTTGACATGTGCACCTTCGTTAGGTAACTGAGTTATCTTACCAACGACACTAACAATCGTAGTATAGGGGATCCTATTATAAAATTTTGTTTTGAATGTATCTTTCTGAAATTTGTATGAGTTTTTATCTTTTTATGTTACTTGGAGAAATATGATGGTAGGTCTCAGTTGTTAATAGTTTCTAAAGTTATACCGCACGAAACTACAGAGAAGGAGATACTGTTACATAAAGAGGTTCCTTTTTTATGAGTGTTAAAGATTTTACTATACCCTCAATTTATATTGTTTAATTTATGATCAGTACATAATAAGTCGTCAATAAATGACCTAAAGAATCTACATGGTCCGTAGTACGATTCACAACCGTACTTTACCATTTTTTCTGTCTGTGGAGAGACAGATCTCTCTAGATAAACGTAGTAGTGTTGGTTTACACAGAGGTTTTCGACATTAAGAAAGTAAATACGTTGAGTAGTTAACAAGGTATCAACGACTCCCCTTTGTACCTTTTGTCATTCTCGGGGACTGTAGCTGTGGATTCTGACATAATACTCTCGACATTAACGATTTGTAATTAAGACGGTCAATCGACCACGACAGAAGGGAAAACACTGACGTAAAATTTTTAGAGGTCATAAGTATTGGATAAGACGAATATACAATTATTGTTTAGGTCAATCTGTCAATTTAGGTTAGGTCACTAAGGTCTAAAGGTTTTTAGATAAGTCTAATTGTCAGTATAACAAACAATAGAATGACTTTGTTTTATTTAAAACAAAATAATCTCGTGTCTTTTAACATCATTGTGACGATGTTAATCCCTTTATAGTGTAGGTTATAGAAAATAAACAAAAAAATTAATATCAATGATTTGATAGTCTCTGGTAAAGTTCGATCTCTAGAGAGGGTGTCAAAGAGACAACATAAACCTTAACGGTATGTGAGAGGTCTCCTTTTCAGAGATTGAATTATAATCACGGCATAACGGGTAACTCTTCAGTTACGAAAAAGAGAAGTAGAATCGAGAAGGAACACAAAGTGTCACACCTTCGAACTTTTGATCGAAAGAGTCTAAACAACAGTTTCTCAAGATCCATACTAACAAGATTACTCACCCCTCTCCGTCACCTACTTCGAACTTTCCGCTTTTTCTCCATCTGCGGCACAATAGTAAGACCGATGGTACCCTGAGATACGCCCAAACCCGTCCACCGTAAACGACGTCGAAGGTGCATAAAAGACATCGTTCGAAGTAACGACTTCCCCTACCCCTAGTGACGACATTCAAAGACCGTCACAGACCATGGCAGAACGTAAGAACCTCACCATGACTCTGAATCACCATCGACAAGGAATAGATACAAAGAGTGGGAAACGTTATCAAACTATTTATAATTACACGTCATAGTTTAGGAAAAGATAAATTCAGTTCATCTGTCTCTTCAAAGACAAAAGGACTGTCTCAGACCTGTCTTTAATAGAGATAGTCTCCTTTACCTTTAACTTTTGACATTATCGGGATTTAAAAAAATCTTCCTAAAACGCCTGGCACAATATAACTACAATACGACTAGAAAGTAAATCCGTTCTTCGTCATGTGTGGTTCGTGAGGAACTTAGTTAAAGTTGAGTGAGTTGTTTATAAAAAACTTATTTGAGTTTACACCCTTTCTTTCCCGGGTGTTTCGATAAAAATTCTGATAGTTTTGTTCCTGTATATAAGTAAAACTAATAACAACTTTATTATTTTCAACTATTTTTCTCTTTACGGTAGCCGAATGTCAATTTGAGGAAAAGTGTAGAACTATAAAATATAATTTACATCTAAACGATTACAACTGTACAGAACCACCTTAAAAAGTTTCTAAAAAAAGGTTTAACATATGGTTGCTTTGTTTACTCTCTTGCGAATTGGCGATCGGTCTTGACCTTATAATAGTTGGATTTTATTCAATAAGTAGAACCATATAACAACAAAATATTTAATTTTTTAAACCAGAACCCATACTAGTTTAGATGTTATATACAACAAACGTCTCTTCAAAATAATTAATTTTAATAAGAACAAGTGGGAGGACTTAATTATTTTATACCGACTGTCAGTAGTGTCAGAATGTCCGGTATCGACAATCCTTTTATACCAACGATCCTATGGTAGTAATAAAGTAACAGTACAATGTGGTCGGATAGTTAATTATTTCTTTGTGAGTTCAATTAAGAGTCAGTGTAAACATGTATAAGAATCGTATACTAAAGGGAATAGAGGTACACTGTAAAGAGGGAGATCGTAAGTGGAAGATGAGGTATTTTATAATTTGTACTCCAATAGTGTAGTCACATGTTTAATGTCGCTACTACGTGTGGAAGATAAATTGGAAAGGTAAGTGAAACGTTGTACCACGTTCAAGAATATCGTTTATAGATACCCGTTCATTTAATAAAAAGATTGAAGAGTCGAAATAGTTCTTTTAACTACGAACACTTTTGATGTACATAACTTAACTATAGAAATCAGGAAAAATCAAGAAAGATTCCCTTTTTTCGTCTCGTCCTTTAGTGAACTTTCAATGAGGACGTAGAAATCTATAAGTATTGATAAGGGTCCAATAACGAAACGCCAAATCCCAATCTAAGTGTCTTATACAGACTTTACTCAGAGTATTGATGTAAAAAATACTGCTAGTGTAACTTTAGTCTTAGTGGTGTACGACTGAACTCAACGGCGAACTGTCCCGTAATATGTTTATTCTTATTGTTTACTTTAGGAGACTATACTACTTAAGTAGAGAAAATATGGACAAGTAAAGTCACGGATGAATTGATATCAAGTACGATGTTTTTATTTTATTTAATAAAACTATCAATAAGCATAATTTTTTTCGTTCTTTTGACGTACAAGACTTTTAACCGCTTTCTCTTTTATGACTGAGATTAATATCCATTATATATTTGTCGTCCCGAAGGAACGACCGAGTCGACCATTTCTTAACCGGACGTTACACCCTCTGAACCCAAGTTAGGGACCCAACCCTTCTAGGGGACCTCTTCCTTTACTATTAGGTGAGGTCGTAAGAACGGACCCTTTAGGGTACCTGTCTCTTCGGACCGCCCGATGTCAAGTACCCCAGTGTCCTCAGTGTCCTCAGTCTGTATTGAATCATTGAATTCTTTTTTTTATATCTTTATCAGACTTCTAAAGTGAACCAAAATATAGAAGAAATTTTCAAGGTCATCTATTTTTCAATAATTAGAACGATATGTTCCTTTGACTCAATATATTCCTAATTTATTAAATGTTACATAATAAATCGTTTAAGTTGTCGGTTCCTATCTTATTTCTAAAGGATTACTTCCGACTCACGGCTTCTTAACTACGAAAACTTAACACCACAACCTCTTCTGAGAACTCCCAGGGAACTTGACGTTCCTCTAGGTTGGTCAGGTAGGATTTATTCTAGTCAGGACGCACAAGTAACCTCCCTGACTACAACTTCGACTTTGAGTTTATGAAACCGGTGGACTACACTTTTCGACTGAGTAAACTTTTCTGGGACTACGACCCTTTCTAACTCCCGTCCTCCTCTTCCCCTGCTGTCTCCTACTCTACCAACCTACCGTAGTGGCTGAGCTACCTGTACCCAAACCCACCTGAGGCCTTCAACCACTACCTGTCCCTCCGGACCACACGACACCAAGTACCCCAGTGCGTCTCAACCTGTACTGATTTGACTCGACTTACAAATGTTATTAAAATAATGACGAAGTTCCAATTACAGACGTAAACTTACCAGAATAAGTATAACAAATGGGGCTTCTCAACGTTCTTTTTTTCCTCTTTTTTCTCCTGTGACTTAAGTTCCTCACTTAACGAGTTGAAAATTTTTACAAAAATTCGTAAAGCTGTATAAAAATATAAATATGTAATTGTCACTAAAATAGTTTTGGGTTTGACTGGTACGTCTACATTAGAAAGTTTTTGTAACGGACACGGTTTCTAACACGTGTCGACAAAGTTAAGTGACTTCATATACACACCAGGAGGAAAGTCCAGTTCTTCTTTATAGAAAGAGAAAAACTTAAAGGTACACACCAAACCGTTTAATATATCAATTACGTTCTTATATAAGTACGTTTTACTATATATATATATAAAATGGTTAGAACGACGGGTCACTTTACCTATTTTTGTTAGAAGACTACTTTAAATGACTACATAAACTACGAAATATTTACAGAAGGTTCTCAATAAATGTACATAAAACTTGTAATACGTTGGTATAAAAAAATTTGAAGCTCTTAGCCTTTAATTTCATTGACAATTCGTATATGATTTCAGTCTTAAAAACTACCTTACTAAGTTAAGTCTTTAAACACACAAAGTACAACCATAGTGAAAGGAAAAATTAGTATATAGTGAGAACTAAAAAGGAATCGTTTTATAATAGTTTGAAGTAAAGAGTTTGTTTTACGGGAAAACTAAGTAGAAGTAGGTGTGAAACAGTTCAAGTTATGTAAAATTTCTTATAGAATCCTGTAATGTTTTTGTGAAAGGGGACTTTTGGGTTTGTGCCGTGACCCACCACTGATACGAACAGATATTAAAACCGTCCGACTTCTTTTAGATTTTTGTAAAAGTAAAAGAATATCCAAAGTAAGAAACAAAATCTAAATAGTACTTTGACTTTTTAATATCACTCCTTTTAAAGTTTTACTGTTTAAATACAAAAGGAGATATGTAAGGAAACGTAAAAAAATTTATATATTTTAACTTAAATTCCAGGTTGTTTATTAATAAAATGTTCCAATATTGTACTTGTATTGAGAAGAGTTAAAAAGTTCACCGAGGTTGAGAGTAAGAGGGATCCACGATGTTCCGATCGTAAAATACGAACGAAAAATTTAATTTTATATCAACTGAATATTATAACATAACCAAAATCCGTATGTTGTATCCTTAAATTATGTATGTAGTTTCAATAATATTATGACAACTAATATAAGGGACACAATTTGTAATATAGGGACATTGAATGAATTAAATATAAGTCATCAAACATGGAGAATTAGGAGAAGTGGATAAAACGGGTAGGGGGTTGGGACATAGAAGACAGTTGGTGATCAAACAAAATAAATACTTAGACAAAAGATAAAACAACATAAACAAGTGAATAAATAAAAAAATCTAAGACGAATAATCACTTTTCTGGGTCATAAGTGGAAAGAGACAGACTGTATACAGTGAATCGTATTATGGGAGGTCCAGGTAAGTACAACAACATTTACCGTCTTTACACAAGAAATGACCGACTACACGCACGAACACACGATTCCGTGAAGTCGGTTCAGACTGACGAACTTTAGGATACCTGACATCGGGAGGTCCGAGAAGACAGGTACCCTAAGAGGTCCGTTCTTATGACTCATCCAACGGTAAAGGAGGAGGTCCCCTAGAAGGACTGGGTCCTTATCTTGGGTGAAGAGAATATTGAGGACATAACTGTCCGCCCAAGAAATGGTGATCGTGGTGTGCCCTTCGGGTTACCGACTTACGGCTTACACACACACACACACACACACACACACATAGAATTAAATATTTCGTTTGTATTTTACGATCGGAACATCGTAGACATCTCTTACTGTCAACCTCGGGGAACTTTATACATATCTATATATATAGATGTATAGAATGTAGAAGAAATTAATAAGTAGACAGGAACCTGTGTCTAACGAAGATATAGAACTAATAACTTTTATTACCGGATTTATCCGGACTAAGGTTTCTTTTGTATGTCCACCATTAACAAGTCAGCGATTCAACACAGACTGAGACTCTGCGGTATTTGCCGTGGTACGGTCCGAAGGGACAGGAAGTGATAGAGTTCATCAAACGAGTTTGAGTACAAGCAACTCAGTCACTACGGCAGGTTGGTTGAGTAGGGGACGACGATGGAAGAGGAGAACAGGAGTCAGAAAGGGTCGTAGTCCCAGGAAAGGTCACTTAGTCGAGAAGTGTAGTCCATCAGTTTCATAATCTCGAAGTCGAGTCTATACCTACCTCGAGGTTATGTCTACCATTATTCGTGTATTTTTCTACAAGTTGTAGTGAGTAGAAGTCCCTTTACGTTTAGTTTGGTGTCATTCTATAGTGGAGTGGGGGCAGGTTTACTGATAATAGTTTTCCTGTTTTTTGTTGTTCAAAACCACTCCTATACCTCTTTTCTCTTGGGAGCACATGACAACCACCCTTACATCTAAATACGTTAGTGATACCTTTTGTCATACCTCTTCGGAGTTTTTTAATTTTTATTTTGACGTCTTACTAAATCGTAAAGGTGAGAACCTATAAGTAGAAGCCTTTTAATTTTGTAATTAAACTTTTCTGTCTTCCGACTCGCAGCTTCTTAACTACGAAAACTTAACACCACAACCTCTTCTGAGAACTCTCAGGGAACCTGACGTTCCTCTAGGTTGGTCAGGCAAGACTTTGTCTAGTCGGGACCCTAAAGAAACCTTCCTTACTACGATTTCGACTTTGAGGTCATGAAACCGGCGGAGTACACTTCTTAACTGAGTAACCTTTTCTGAGACTACGACCCTCCCTAAACCCCCGTCCTCCTCTTACCCTGCTGTCTCCCATTCTACCGACCTACCGTAGTGACTGAGCTACCTGCACTCAGACTCACTTGAGGCCCTCTACCACTACCTGTCCCTCCGGACCGTACGACGCTAAGTACCCCAGCGTTTCTCAACCTGTGCTGACTCGCTGACTTGACTTGACTGACTTCCAAACAGGAAATACAACTTGTCATATAGGAACTTTTACTTTCTTTCACAATCAGCGAGTCAACACAGAATGAGAAATACTGGGGTACCTGACATCGGACGGTTCGAGGAGACAGGTACCTTAAGAGGTCCGTTCTTACGACCTCACCTAACGGTAAGGGAAGAGGTTCCCCCGAAAAGTTGGGTCCCTAACTTGTACCCAGAAGACGTAACGTCAGTCTAAGAAATGACAGCCGATGGTCCCTTATAGGAATGATTGAGTTTTATAATCTAGAAGAAAAAAACGGATAAATAAAAGGATTTGAGTAAAAACCAGTATTAAAAGTCGAGGGTCCCGTCTTGACTAAGAGCAAGACGAATAAAGTAGAACGGTATGAGGATCCGGTTATTAAGGTTCAACTGTAATGTGCACTGTAAAGAGGATAAGTTGAACTTATTTATGAATAATCGTTGGATGATACACAGTAGAGGACCTCCTCCCGTACCCTTGGATGATGTCATAAGAACGGACCTCTTAGGGTACCTGTCTTCTCGGACCGCTCGGTGTTAGGTATCCCAGTGTTTTTCAGTCTGTACTGACTTCGTTAAACAGTGCTTATGTACGCACACTGTATCTGTAACTACCATCCGATGAGACGACAGGATGAGATTAAATCCAAGGTAACAATTTTACTATACAAACCGTGGTTTAGTGGTTAAGTCTAAATTCACTTACCCTAGTTGCAACGAAAGTGAAATTCATCAACACTTTGTCTCTTGTTAGTAAATTAGAGTGAAATGAAAAGTTAGTGTTTGCAGAGGGTTCAAAAAAGAGGTCAAATAGAGAGACACAGAGTCACTTGTTTCAGTTTCCTTTTTTTTTTTCTTTAAACCATCTGTTACCTTTCTGTAGAAATATTAAACGACTTTCGCACATACCAGACACCCTCTTCCCCTAATAACAACGTACGTTCCTATATTTTTACATTTACTCTTTATTCTCTGACCTCTAGTTTTCCTCTCTTCTTTCTTTTACAATCCTTTTATAAACTAAATAGACACATAAAAATAGACTAAATGTTAAAAATAAAAGTATTATCATCATTTTATAAAATCTCAACATTAAGACCTTTAATATCTTAAGTGTATCTCTCAGTCCCACTATTCATTAAGAATACCTCAGTCACACGAGGTTTGAAATTTCATTCCTATTCCATGAAGAAAGACATCTAAGTATCATGTTGTACATTGTCGAAACGGTCACAACCCGAATAAAAATTTTGTACCTTATGTCTTCGGTATAGACTTATAAGACGAACCTTTAAATCATAAGTTTCAGTACGAACCAGAAGTTTCGGGGGGGTGGGGGTAAGTAACTTATGATTATGAACACGAGATTATACCGTGTCAAAGGTGTACCAGAGTTCTAAGGGGAGTGAAAGAAGAGTCAAACACATAGATGGTTCTCCGTCATAGTTTCAAAATTTAGACATAAAGTCGTATGATAAAGTTTATCTACTGTAAGAGTAAGTCTCAGACCCGAATTTTCTACGACTTTTAGTTGGTCTGTAGTTCATTTTTCTTGGTTATGAAATAAAGATTACGAGAGACCTCTTCGTATGAGAAAATGTCCGTTATTAAATCAGTCGTGTGTCTTTCCCTCATTTATTTGAGGGGGTTTATAGAAATGACCCGTTGTACTCTAATATTCGTATTGTGTCGTAGTCATCGAGATAAAAAGTCCTTCATTATGTTACTCAAGTAAGCAGATTTTAGTCTGACCTAGACCGTACTACGAGAATTAGGGTGTGACTTCCTACCATTAATAAAATCCTTTAAATCCCCTCTCAACATTTTCAGTTCTTGATTTCGTACATTTAGATTTAATGACTGTAACATGTCGAGAGGTGTATAATTATGTTAAAGACCACAAAATTTTGGAGGGACTAAATGAAGATCACAATCAGTAAGTCAGCACAGACTAAGAAACGTTGGGACACCTGATCGACCGGTCCCAGGAGACAGGTTCCTTTAAATGTCCGTCCTTATCACCTCACCCAACGGTAAGTGAAGAGATCTCCTATAAGGGTTGGATCCCTAGTTCGGACCCAGAGGACTTAACGTCCGAATAAGAAATGATATACTCGGTGGTCCCTTCGGACTAAGTGAAGATTGTAGTACACTTTAGATACTGTACTACTTTTCTATGTCGATCTGTATAAGACGAAGAACTTTCAAGTACCAAACACCAATTTGTCTACCTTTTCATTCCTATGAAAATTTTTTGACATGTAAAAATACGATCTTTACTCAAAATAATACGATCTTCTTATGAGAAACCTTCCTGACTACGACTTCAACTTTGAGGTCATAAAATCAGTAGACTACATTTGTCAACTGAGTAACCTTTTCAGAGACTGGGTCCCTTTCTAACTCCGTCTTCTTCTCCCGTAGTCTCCTACTCTACCGACCTACTGTAGTGACTACGTTACGTACACTTGAACCCGTTTGAACCCTCTACCGCTCCCTGTCTCTCCGGATCCCATGACGTCAGGTACCTCAGCGTTTTCTCAACCTACCGTGATCCGTCGACTTGTTTTTATTGTTGATACCATCTTTTTTAAGGTTATCAGGGTTAAGGTGTTAATAAAGAAACAAATATTAAACCTGCCGTCTCTGATTTCGAGGAATCTCATAAAGTTCTGAAGACGACTACAGAGGAGTAGTTCTTTCTTTAGGAGAATCTTGACGAAAACGACTTAAGGAATCCAAAACCCAGTAACACAAAAGTAACATTAAACAAAGATCCTTAGAAAACCAAAGGGAAGGATAAAGAAGTCATTGGAGAAGTAACAAATCATTACATAACAAATTAGAGGTATTCAAACACAAAAGACGTCAAAAAAAAGGGGGACATCAACTATAGACAGAGTATCGTAACGTCAATCTCTTCTATGGATTATACTAAATTTAAAAGAGTTCAAATGACTCCGAACTAAACACCGGGTCCCACCCCTGATAGGACCTTTTACAAGGTACACGTGAACTCTTCTTTCACATAAGAAGACGTAAACCTACCTTTCAGGACTTCTATAGTTAATCGGGTAAATCAAATTACGAAGTAAACTCCAAACACAAAGGAATAACTAAGAAACAAAACTACTGGACAGGTACCCTTATGTAATCCACAATTTGACGGGATGATAATAACGTAATAACAGTAAGGGGAGTATACAGACAATCTCAAACGGAATACATGACTCCACGAGGATACAACTCACGTATTTATAAATGGTAACAATAGAGAAGAAGAACCTAACTAGATAACTAGTAATACATCATAGGAAGAATATTATAAGAACATTGTAGTACATTATCAGAAGAAAAACATTATAGGAGAGTATTATAAAAAATAAAAATTTCAGACAAAAAAGATTTTATTTCTAACGGTGAGACCGAAAGAAAACCAAAGGTAAAAGTACCTTATAGAAAAAGGTAGGAAAATGAAAGTCAAACATACACAGAGATCCAGACTTCACCCAGAGAACAACCATCGTATATATACCCAGAATAAAAATATAGGTAAGTCAGTCAGACATAGGAAACCAACCACGTAAATTAGGTAGTTGTAAATTCCGTTAATAACTATGTACACAAGGATAACCGTAAAAGAACTACCAAAACCCAAACAAAAACATCCAGAAAGGAAAGAGAACACAAATAACCGATACATTCAGGGAATTCATAAACAACGTTCCGACCAAATCACCACGATTTAAGAGAGTTGAAAACGAACAGATACTTCGAAAAATAAAGAGGTAGTTAAAACTTACTATAACAACGGTCTAGATCATTAGAACCAACATCTAAAACGAGAAAGTCATGAAATTTGTATAGGAAGGTAAGGGAAGTCCGGACGTCTCAAAAATGACTTTTTGAACGACAATTAGTATACCTAAAAAGGAACAATACAATGAACAACGAAAAGGGAACGACGAAAATTATAAGAAAGAAACACGAATTAGAGACAGTGGGATTAATTATACACAGAGTTCCACAAAGAGAAACCCAAATGAGAAATTCCCTGAGAGACAGGAAGATGCAGAACTAACTGATTTGTTAGCATGTAGTTCCTTGTCCTTTTCGTAGTTTATCTGTTGAATTGAGATGTAGATCTCGTCGACCTTTTTCTTGTTTTTGGGGGGTTTCAGTCGTCTTCCTTTCTTCAGTATCTCTAATCTCTTCTTTATTTACTTTTTCTTTACTTTCTTTACTATCGTTTCTAATTATTTTAAATTTCGACTAAGAAACTCTTCTATTTGTTTTAGCTGTTTAACGATCGGTCTGAGTAGTTCTTTTTTTCCCTTTTTAGTTTAGTTGTTTTAATATTTACTATTTCCTCTCCAATGTTGTCTGTTGTGTCTTTATGTTTCCTAGTATTCTCCGATCATACTCGTTGATATACGATTAATTTACCTGTTGGATTTCCTTTACCTGTCTAAGAATCTTTTCAAGTTGGAGGGTTTTGACTTGGTTCTTCTTTATCTTTAATACTTGCTCGGTTAATGTTTGTGACTTTAACTTTGAGACTAGTTTTTAGAGGGGTTTTGGTTTGCGGATCCCGGTCTACAGTGTCCCCTTAAGATAGTTTGTAAATCTCGGTTCAATTACGGAGCAAAATACTTTGGGAAGGTTTTCGGACGTCTCCTTGTGAAGGCTTGAGTAAAATACTCCGGAGTTAATGGGACTATTGTTTTGGTCGTTTCTGCTGTGTATGTTTTTTTCTTTTAATGTCCGATTATAGTGACTACTTATATCTACGTTTTCAGGAGTTGTTTTAAGATCGTTTGTCTTAATTCTTTGTGTAAATTTTTGAATATGTGGTACTGGTACAGCCCAAATAAGGTCTCTACACTCCTAAGAAGTTTCATGTGTTTAGTTAATTACACTATGTGGTATAATTGTTTTACTTTCTATTTTCGATATACTAGTAGAGTTATCTACGTCTTTTTCGGAAACTGTTTCAAGTCGTGGCTATATACTATTTTTGTGTAATTTTTTGCCCGTATCTTCCTTGGATGGAGTTGTATAATTTCCGGTATATCCTACGTGGGTATCGTTTGTAATACGAGTTACCACTTGTTAATTTTCGTAATGAAGATTCTAATCCTTGTTTTGTTCCCACAGACGAGAGTGTAACGAGAAGTAAGTTGTGTCAAAACCTTCAGGATCAACACCGATAATCTCTTCTTTTTCTTTACTTTCGTTAGGTCTAATCTTTTCTTCTTCGTTATAAGAGTGACAAACGTCTACTGTAATATGAGATGTATCTTTTGGGTGTTCTTTGATAGTCTTTTAACCACCTCGATTAGTCACTTAAGTCGTTTCAGTGCCCTATGTTCCAGTTACCTGTCTTTAGTGAACGTAAGAATATATGATTGTTATTTTTTAGTCTTTCTCTTTCCTTCCTTAATTAGGGTAAGCGATAACGTTGCTTTTCTTATTTGATCCTTGTTTGGATGGATCCCTCTGTTTTCTTGACATATACCTTTTAATATTCTATGACTACTTTATTTAGTTTCTACTATATTTGTCTACCTCTCTATAGGGTACAAGGACCCATCCTTCTTAGTTATAAAACTTTACTGATGTGATGGTTTACGTTAGATGTCTAAGTTACACTAGAGATAGTTTAGTGTTTACCGTAAAAAAAAAAATATCTTGATCTTGTTTTTCAGTGTTAAGTATACCTTTGTGTTTTGTGGGACTTATATGTTTCGTCACAACTCTTTCCTCTTGCCTCGACCTCCTTAGTTAGAAGGACTGAAGTCTGACGTGATGTTTCGACGTCAGTAGTTTGTAATACCATGACCGCGTTTTTGTCTTTATGTCTGGTGACCTTCTTCTATCTCTCGGGTCTTTATTCGGGTGTTTGAATACCCATGGAATAAAAAATGTTTCCTCCCTTCTGATATGTTTCTCCGTTTCTATCGGAGAAGTTATTCACCACGACTCTTTTGGTCTGTAGATGTACGTTTTCTTACTTTAATCTTGTATGTTTTTCTATTTAAGTTTTACCTAATTTCCGGATTTACATTCTGGTCTTTGATATTCTGAGAATCTCTTTTTGTATTCGTCTTGTGAACTACTGTATTTAGTTTCATCCTAGAAGATACTGAGTGGATGATCTCATTGCCTTTATTTTTGTTTTATTTGTTCACCCTGGACTAATTTGAATTTTCGAAAACGTGTCGTTTACTTCGATGTTTGTCCTACTTTTCGGTTGGGAGTCTTACACTCTTTTATGTCGTTTCCTTTGTTGACTGTTTCTAAATTAAAGGTTCTATGTGTTCGTCGAGTATGTTGAGTTTTGGTCTTTTTGTATGTTAGGTTATTTTTTCACCCTTATTCTGGATTCGTTTGTAAAGAGGTTTCTTCTGTAGAAATACCGATTGTTTGTGTACGTTTCAAGTTGTAGTGAGTAATAATCTCTTTACGTTTAGTTTTGATGGAGTGTGGTCAGTCTTACCGGTAGTTGTTTTTCAGATGTTTGTTATTTACGACCTCTCCCACAGTTCTTTTCCCTTCGGAGAACGTAACGACCATCCTTACATATAACTATGTCGGTAATACATTCTACCATACCTCTAAGGAATGTTTTGATCCTTATTTTGGTGGTGTATTGGGTCGTTAGGGTGAGAATCCGTATATGGGACTTCTTTGGTTTTAACTTTTTCTGTGTATATATGGTTACAAGTGACGTCGTGATAAATGTTATCTATCTTGTACCTTCGTTGGATCTACAGGTAGTTGTCTACTTTCCTATTTCTTCGACACCATCTATATGTGTTACCTTATAACGAGTCGGTATTTCTCCTTACGGAAACTCAGTCAAGATTACTCTCGGATAATATATCTCACTTCATTCAATCTTTCTCTTTATGTTTGTAACATATAACTACGTATATACACCTTAGATCTTTCTATCATGACTACTTAAATAAAGGTCCCGTCGTTACCTCTTTGTCTGTATTTCTTGTCTGGATACATGTACCCCCGTCCCCTCCTCCCTCTCCCACTCTACATACCTCTCTCATTGCACCTTTAAATGGATAGTGTACATTTTCTCTATCAGTTACCCTTAAACGATATACTGAGTCCCTTGAGTTTGTCCCCGAGACATCGTTAGATCTTCCCACTCTACCCCTCCCTCTACCTTCCCTCCAAACCCTCCCTTTCCTGGACCAACATGGATACCGACTAAGAACAACTACATACTGTTTTTTGTGTTTTAAGACATGTCGTTAATAGGAAGTTAAATTTTTTAATATTTCACCGTTTCTTTCTCTTTCTTTAGGAGTTATGATTCAGAAATTTTGAAAGTTTTCATAAAATCGGAACCTAACTCGGAAGGTAACAATTCTACTTATTTTTTATATCTTTAAAACAAGTAGAAAGTACAAGTGTGTGAATAAGTCGTCATGTCAGTCTCGATTCTTTTGTGGAACCAAAGGGACTGTACCGTGTAAAAAATTAAGACATTGAATGTGATCTGAGTTGTCTTAAAAATTTCACATTAATAAAAAAGGAATAGGAAAAGACGGTTGTGAACTTTACTTAAGTTGACGTTAAGGTAATCGTCACACCTGGACCCCTATCGTAAGTCTTCATACTTTAAGTTCTTTTCGTCTCCTTAACATACTATAAGATGTTACAAAGAAGATAATTTAGGAGAGGACGAAATAATCTGTTTATATATATATAATAAACGACTAGACGTCTTAAACCGACACAGTCTTAGGGTATGGATACTTTTACTAAAGACAACGGAATTTTTTTCATAAAGAGTTCAGTATTTATTCGTACCAAATTTTTTTCAAGATACACAGTTAGTTGAGTCTTTATTTATATTTATAAGTGCACAGTCAGAAGACTTTGGGACTTGAAAACCTGAACCATCTCGAGTTCCAAATAACAAAATGTTGTACAAACACTCTTGTATTACCTTTCCTTTAATAAGTAGATTAAACCCTCGGCACGACGGTGTAAAACCACACCGTACACCGGAAAAATACATGTGTCACCACGGGACGGTACATGGTCGAAAAGTCGTGACCGTACAGTGCACCGGACCCCGTAGAGTGTAAGAGCACAAGAGTGTGAACACAATACCGGGTTCGTTGAACAAGTTCGGTTTCGGTTTTTCGTCCACCCCGTGTACGAACTGTCTCTGACCTTACCGTCCGGTGTGCGGAGAGGTTCACGAGATTTGTGGTCACAAACAAACCTTTAAAGTAGAGGACCAATGTTATTTGTTCTTGAACTACCTCGTAGGTCGTCTCTTCACCGTACGAGAAAAGATGTTTTTCTTTAAAAGTCCTTTATTATATTCGATAATCACTTCACGACTTGTTAAAAAGTTTAGTGTATAAATGATATCTTGAGATTTATATTACGTTATACTCCGTTAGATTATCAAATACTATATTGTACATTTTACCGTGCTTATACTTATTAGTAAATATAACTAGTTCAAGTTTCTCGTTCGGAACCTTCCATTTAATTATAATTAACGTGTGACTTTCTTGTGTCGAGAATTCAAAACACTTTATTGAAAAATTTTCTTCTATATATGTAAAAACATCTTCTCTAATTTCATATCGTATGTATTACTAATGGAAAATAGGTTAGGAATGTTGTTAATAAGACAAGATTTAAATCCCTTTTATCAAGAAATTACATTTTTTTATTTTAGATTGGTTCACGTACTTTTACTCTATTATGGGTCATGATAGTTTCCAAAGTAGTAACATGTTTCTGAGACTATTGATATATACTTGAATCTATACTATGGTTTCGAATTAAAGGTGGGAATTTTCCAATCGTATTTTAAGACCTGATTTATCGAGTACTAATACTAATTTTAAGACAAGGAGATTTAACCTAATATATGAGATTTACAAAACCCCCCTTCTTAAGAGAAGAGTATGGACTTATAATGTTGGTATATAAAAGTCGAGTAAATATAACCAGGTAACTATGATTGACTAGTACACTATTAAAACAAAAGTACATTCTGTGTAATTCTTTCGCATCAATGTACATCCTATACAAGTCTAAATAATGTGTGTGTGTGTGTGTGTGTGTGTGTGTCTGAAAGTATATGGTTCTGAAATTAAACCTTCACTCATCAGTCAATCTGAGATTTGGGGTCGAGACGGAATATCCAATGAAAATTGATTCGTATGTCACTACTTATCAATCTCTTTAAAATGTTTCTAAACAGGAAGGTGTTAATACCACTATTGGTTCAAGATTTAGTTGACGACTACGGTCAAGTCTTAATAGTCAAGAGATTCAACATTATACGTCATGTTAACAGAACTCCTATGAAAGCCTCAAAAGTACATGTTCCACCTTCTAGCAGAGACTAAAAATAATTACTCCGAAGGTAGGAATGACGACTGTCGTTTCTACTCTACTGTTTCTATTTACTTTGAAAGTGACTTCCGTCGTCTTTCTTGTCCTTACTACAGTAAGGGAAGACAAAGGAAACTTTGACTGTGTGTAAAGGACACTTAAGGTTAATATTACAATTGTCCTCAAGACTTCATCCCCACTCTTCAGGAAATTTCGAAAAAAATTCCACTTATCAATTCTTACCTTTCTAAAAAGAGAAAACTAAAAAAAGGGGAATCTAAACGACGATCCAGAAAACACATAGATGGAGGGTTTAAAAATGATTGAAGGTACACATTTTATAATATCTTTATTTCAAAACGTGTAATCGGAGACAAGAATCTCTCTTTTTTTCTGTCTATCGACATTGTGGACGGTTTAGTGTCATTAAGGTTATTGTGGATAGTCCACACTATTTCTCTCTCGTATAGAACTACCCCTTTCGAAATGAAATATTTCGAAGCACTTCCTCTGTGAAGTTACAGTCACCTCTGAGCTGTCTCTCTCGTCCGCCTCTTACAAAATCCGTTTCCCTTGTCAAACTCCCCTCTATATTTACGGGTTATACACCAACTCTCAGTAGTTCTCGAGTCAAACAGGGAACTTTTATCGTCCTTTCGTCCCATTTTATTATAGCGGACCGGACCAACCGGTCTAGTACCTGTCAGGTCTCTGGTCCTACTCCCTACATGTATTGTCCGTTTCCCCTTTTGTGACTCCTAGTAAACCCTAACCTTGCACCCCAAGAACTTCTAAATCAAGTAGAGACAAGTTACCCCCTAAATTAAATTTACACCTTTAGTCATTCTATCATAACGTTGGAGTTAGTCCAGATTACCCCGTTGTTAGTCTAGAGTCCAGTTGAACCCGAAACGTTCGTTCATCAATACATTGAACCCGGTCTTTTAATTGGAACAACCGGAATCAAAGGACTGGATGTACTGGAAGTTCAAAGAAGGTTCTTTGTTTGTAAGATGTTAAGTTCCGTCATATCTCGGACCTGTTCATGTTGTCTTCATCCTTATATCTCTTTTATATCGTACTTCACAATACCCCGGAGGTGACTATAAACCCGAGGTATCGAGAAGTTACACTTTCTAATCGTTAGAGGGTCGTAGCTCTATAAAGACGTAGACAGAGGGTGGGTGATTTAAACTCTTGTAGAAGGTCAGTAACACTGTTAGGATTTCGGAGAGTAAAAGGTTTAAATCTCCTAATCCTAGAGACCCTGTGGGGGTAAGTGGTCAGGTGTGTATTATTGGTAACACTCAGATAAAATTCCTTATAAACCTCATTATAAACTTATAAATCTCTTGAGTCTGATAACCCAGTACCTCTTAAATACTTCTTTTTCAGTGCAACCTTTTCTAATGTAAAGTACGACTTGTGTGACTCAAACACCCCGGTCATTCTATAAGTCTACATGAACTCGTCATACCTCTATCCCTTTTTTATCGTCATCGTTAAGTTATTAAACAGATAAGTCGAAATTGTCTTCCTCCTACACCAAGAATAAGTCTAGAAATTTATAAAATAATTTACTTTCCATCATAAAAACGGAACGATCCATCATAGACGGATGAATGAGATGAGTTTAAATTCAAATGAAGTCTTGATAGAAAACTTGAAGGTTCCCTCATTTTATTTTACTGGTAGAGAACCCTTGGACGTATGTACTCTACAAGTGGTCCGTAAAACGTATATAAAAAACGTATATATAATCGACCCTCTACAACTTATGGAATGAGGTCTCCTATGATTGTCAATTCTTCATCTTTTCAAAATTTAGGTCAAGACAGGTCAATACCTCCGACTCAAGGAAAGTGATGTTGCTACACTGTCGACTAAACTTAAAGTTTTTGGGTGCGACTGTGCGTTTAACCATAAGTATATAATGAGGAGGTTCCGTAAGACTCCGTATGACGAATTCCGTCTCACTGACCACCCTTAGAGTCCGTGGTTCAATCCACCCACTCAACGTTTGGTAAAACATACACTTAGGTAGTCTCTTGTGTTGAGGTCAAACTAGTTCCTATCCTAATAAATTTGAATAAGTAAAGTAAATGTTATGGAAGGGTTACTACCTTTGTCCAGGAAAAGACTTAGAACATTATTTTTAGATTCTAGTTTCGGGTAAGCAGTTGTAATACCCCCTGCCAAAAAGGGTGCGAATGAGAATTGTGTTATAGGTGGTCACACAGACGAACAAAGAGATTCCTACCGAAATTAGATATGTAAGAGATAAACTGATACGTATAACAACCCGAAGGGAACACCGAGTCGACCATTTCTTAGGTGGACGTTACGTCCTCTGGACCCAAGCTTGGGATCGAACCCTTCTAGGGGACCTCTTCCCTTTCCGATGGGTGAGGTCATAAGACCGGACCTCTTAAGGTACCTGACATGTCAAGTACCCCAGCGTTTCTCAGCCTGTGCTGACTCGCTGAGAGTGAAACTGAAAGTGACACGCACAACAATTACACTGACGACGTAGACGAAACCTCTACGTTCCCGAGGCACTCAAGACGTTAACAACAGGTGCCGGGATCAAAGTGGATCACAAAACTTTAGTGGAGGTGAAGGGAGTTAAATGTAAACGTAACATAAAAAAAGAAAGATCGAGAGAACATCGATAATAATAAAAGAAAAAATAAGTACTGTATTACATCTTGTGTCTTTTTCAACACAAAGTTTTGAGGACCAAAACTACAACGGAGAGTAAGACAGGACAGTGGACCTCGTCACTTAATTAAACAAAAGATAGACTTTTAACCATCAGTAGTAAAAAAAGGGAAAGTTAAATTATCCGGTATTAGAAACCTAACATCAAGTGACCACCTATTCTTCCCTATAAACCATATTTGTTTATTTACACTGACTGAATTTAGTGGAGATATATACGGGTGACTGTCAATTTTAATTTTAAATGAAAGTTACTAATGTATTATTATGAAACTGACTTCTTTCGACTCGTGGCTTCTTAACTACGAAAACTTACACCACAACCTCTTCTGAGAACTCTCAGGGAACCTGACGTTCCTCTAGGTTGGTCAGGTAAGACTTTCTCTAGTCGGGACCCTATAAAAACCTTCCTTACTACGATTTCGACTTTGAGGTCATGAAACCGGTGGAGTACGTTTCTCGACTGAGAAACGTTTTCTGAGACTACGACCCTCCCTAACCCCCGTCCTCCTCTTCCCCTGTTGTCTCCCACTCTACCGACCTACCGTAGTGACTGAGCTACCTGCACTCAGACTCACTTGAGGCCCTCAACCACTACCTGTCCCTCCGGACCGCACGACACTAAGTATCCCAACGTTTCTCAGCCTGTGTTGACTCGCTAACTTGACTTGACTTGACTTGTATTTATTCCTTAATCTATTAAGTTACGTGAATACTTGTGCATCCCCACAGTTCAACTGGTCTAACTCAAGTTAACCAACAATTAAAGGGAAGACAATACATAATACCAATTGACTCTTTTCCATGTAAATTTTGACAAGGGTGTAATTCGAGGTCCTTCTTTTTAGACGGAACACCATAAGAGCCCACAGAACATCATTTAGTAAGTTCCTTGTGAACAAAGAACTTACTATACTTCACCCGAAAATTTTTGTACGCCAGGTCCACTTTACTTTCTTCTCTTTCGACGAAAACAGTGTACTTAATTAGGGTCACTTCTAGACTTCCACTTTCTTTCTTTTGGTTTTATATTCAAAAGAGTGAAACTATTCAATGGTATTTTACACACGACACGACACAAGATTCAGTGAAGTCAACACAGGTTGAAACACGTTGTTATACCAGCCGTTGGGTGGTCCGAGGAGACAGGAACCTAAGAGGTCCGTTCTTATGACCTCACCCAACGGTAAGGGAAGAGGTCCCTAGAAGCGTTAGGTTCCTAGCTTGGGCGTAGAATTAGACTTACCGGTCCACCCAAAAATTGTGACTACGGTGGATCCACGTCAGTTCGGGATCCTTTAGGTCACTCCAATATTTACTGGTAAAGGTTTTTCCAGGAACAAGGATTTTCGTTCATCTTAAGATTTACTTTCGACTTTGTCTCGATCAGGATAGGAATCTCTTTTCATCGGTTTTTACTGAAAGTCGACTTTCTTCAAGTTGTATCGAGGAAGATGGACAAGACCCGTTACGGGCTAGCCCTATCTAGATAATCAATTTAGACGTATCTGTACATATATGAAATATATATACGTGAAAATTAGTAAACCTAAAACTGAATAAAAGACAGTTTCTTACTAAGTAGAAATACAAAATAACGTTCTTTGTCAACATTGAAGAGTGACTGACAATTACGTTTTAATTAGATTAACTTTATAAATTACTTAAGTCCTCGTATATAAGTTAGTTATTAAAGACTGTAAAATGTGTACCAGTACTCTAAGACCTTTTTAGTCATAAAACAAAGTCTATACATAAATACATCCTTTCTTTTACATCGTTTACTAAATTTTACACGTTCTAGTCTTCAATTGAGACTTACAGTTTGAGGATCCTAACATTATATTTGTGTCGTCGTTTATAAGTTGGGTATCTTATAAAGTAATAAAAGTAACCATTCAATAAAAGATACATAGGAACGGTACCTAAAGGGACCACCGAGTCTCCATTTCTTAAACGGTCGTTACATCCTCTGGGCAAAAATTAAAGAGTCAGTCCTGGTAGGGGACCTCTTCCTACACCGTTGGGTGAGGTCATAAGAATCGACCTTTTGGGTACCTATCTCCTCGGACTTTCCGATGTCAGATACCCCAACATTTTCCTGTCCTGAATCGTTTATTTGCTGGTGTTGGAGACGGTATATATTAGACTTTATAATCGAAGACCGACTGTATTCCGTAAGTTATAAAACTCAACGGAGTGGGTAACTCTGAATTCATTTTAAAACAGAGTTTTAAGACGAGGATTATAGACGACTCTAAGTATCACACCCCCAACTAGTATGGCGTAAAATGGATCTGTGATGATATAACGTAAAGAGGATTTAGAAATTAACGAAAGTACAGAATGTCGAAAGTCGATGAGACCAGAAAGAGGGGACCCATTGGGTCAATGTTTTGTTTTAGGGAGATGAACTAGTGAAAGTATATGGTGTCTCTCCTGACACTTAGATGTACGTCTCTTTCAGACTTCGAAAGTAGATTCACAACGCACGTAAAACTCGTAAAAGGACCACTTATAATCTGTAGGGTTGACGGGAAGAGTGCTACCCTGAGAGGGTAGTCGGGCAAGAAACCGTAGGATCTCTTGAGGTGTAATACTTCGTAGGGACTTAGGTAGGGGTTTCCGGTCGGAAAGAAGTAAAGACCCAGGGAAGAGGTGAAAGAGAACCGATCGAAACATTTACCTTTTAGTGACGACGGTTCTCTAAAACGGAGTAAACATATTGAGAATGACTTAAGATAGTTACAAGACTCTTTATAGTGACGTCTTTGTCATATCTGGGTATACAATAAAACTCTTTGTTTTATTTTACTATAAAAAGATTTTATTAAGACTACGGTAGAAATTTGATTAACCAAAAATAGAAGTGTAATCTTCACGTAATAGGTTCCAACGCACACGTATATTTGTTCTATAGATGTGTATATATAAAGTGAAAAGTAGTTTAAGAGTGAGGTGAGATCGTACAATAGGGAAATATGAACAACAAGTCGGTGACTCAACAGTAGAGGTTGAGAAACACTGAGGTTCCTGACGTCGTGGGTCCAAAGGGACAGGAAGTGATATAGGACCTCAAACGAGTTTAAGTACCGGTAACTTAGTCACTACGGTAGGTTGGTTGAATAAAGGAGAACGAGGGAAAAGGAGGGTGAAAATTAGAAAGGGTCGTAGTCTCAGAAAAGATTATTCAGTCAAGAAACGTAGTCCACCGGTTTCATAACCTCAAAGTGGAAGTTGTAGTCAGGACGGTTACTTATAAGTCCTGGCTAGAGGAAATCCTACCTGACCAACCTAGAGCAACGACAGGTTCCCTGAGAGTTCTCAGAACAAGTTATGGTGTTAAGTTTTCGTAGTTAAGAAACCGCGAGTCGGACGACACACCAGGTCGAGAGTATAGGTATGTATTGATGACCTTTTTGGTATCGAAAATGGTATACCTGAAAACAACCGTTGCAGTACAGAGACGAAAAATTATGTGACCGATACAAACAGTATCCAAAGGAAGGTTCCTCGTTCACAGAAAATCGAAGTCTCCACGTCAGTGACAGACGTCACTAAAACCTCGGGTTCTTTTATTTTTAGACAGTGACAAAGGTAAAAAGGGACAGATGAACGGTACCTCACTACCCTGGTCTACGGTACTAGAATCGAAAAACTTACAACTCAAAATTCGGTCTAAAAAGTGAGAGGAGAAAGTGGGAGTAGTTCTCCGAGAAATCAAGGAGAAACGAAAGACGGTAGTCTCACCATAATAGACGTATAGACTCCAACAATAAAAAGGGTCATTAGAACTAAGGTCGAACACTCAGAAGGTCGGACCGTAAAGGGTACTACATGAGACGTATATTAAGGACGATTTTTTACATTTTTACAAGGCTAAAGAGATTCGAATTAAATTTAATGATTGAACCACTACGATTGTGAGTGATGATGTTGGTCAGACAAAAGACGAACGTAAATTACTAACGAGTGAATCGACGGTGAAAAGGAGTGGTCAGACAGGAAGATTAGGAGAACTGAACCGAAGATAACGATGGTGAGACGTCTTCCCTAAATGCTCAAGATAAGATGTTTTTAACAAAAACGAAAAGACAGACGTCCTGTTAGGAAAAGAAAAACCTTGACATCAAAGAGATCGTCAACCGTCACCCCCAATGGGGAAGGAACTAAAGTCCACGACTTACAAAGTGGTAGGGTGCAAAAGAGGAGGGTGAAGGACGCGAGCGTAAGCGAGTGTAAGAGGATGAAGATAAGAACGAGTATTTATTGAGTGGGTACACAAAACCAGGTTGGTGGTGGGGGTCCTTCCGTTAAGGGCAGACATTGGGGTCAGTGTTGTTGAGTGGTACTAAAGTTGTGGCGTAGAGTTGAGTAATCTAAGACGGTGAGGTACATAGTTTTGTGCCTTGAGGAAGAAAGGAGTGTGTTTGGATATAAAAGAATGAATAAAGAACAGTGACAAGAACAGACTATTCAAATAAGTGTTACAGGAATAATATAGATTAACTAGTTGAGATACCTGACAAGGAAATTGCTAAATTGTGTGGCGAATTCAAAGGAGGGAGAGGCAAAGTGGTTTCGACCAGGAATTAGTGAATGTGAAGGTAGAGACATAGAAGAAGTAGACCTCGTAGTAAGGAGTGTGATTGGACATAAGTTTGTAACGACAAGTTGAAACTAAATTATGTGTGAATGGAGGTCGCAGAAGGGTGAGGAGAGATTCACCGTATGCGAATGGACATACATAAAAGAGGTCACGTCAAAATCAGTGTGATGAGAGACCCTGGGCCACAATTTAAAGGCAACGACACAACGACACAACCGGAGGACATTTGTGTAAGTCCAGAAAACAGGTGTTGAGGAGAAAGAGTCGTCCTCTTGATAAGAGGTCTCAAGAACGTGTGTAGGTGACGGATGACGGAGATCAGTACCATAAAAGGGGTACTACTAGGAAGAAGGAAGGTACAAAGAATGAGTGTGACTGGTGAAGTGATTTCTAAAAGAGTTGTAAATAAATAGGGTTCGTGGGATAAGCCCTTTTAATATAAAATTCTACTGGCAGGAGACAGAAATCGTACAGTTTACTAATGTTGCATAGTCTATCCTAGAAATGTTTCTTATTAGGAAGATCTAAGGTTTGAAGTTCCCTGTTCCTCATACAGAAGGAGTGTGAAAGGTTTGAAGTAATATAGTTGATGTCACTGCACATGGGTTGTCCACAATCTGTTAGCCAGGTAATGTCTTGATCCGTTATTATATAAAGTGTACCATTCAGTAATTCTTTCTGTGTCGGAAAGACGGATATTGAAGACGGAAGGGACGTTGTATAGCGGTGAAAAATTTCGAATTAATAATTACACTCTATTTAATTGTCTCAGTTCCATCTCCTTTATACTTTTTTAAACGTAAGTAAAACTTCGGGTGGGTTCGACTCGTCACCTCCCCACTGTGAGACGCGGTCGGTCGTAGAGGAATTAAAGAGAGACGAGGTCGAGGGTAATAGAGAGGTGACGGTGTCGACGTATGACGATAACAGTCACGATTTCTACTCTGTAGAGATTAATCTCCCGTCCCATTTAACGAAAATAGATGAAAATTGTACGAAAATGTACCGTGGACCATGTGTTCGGAATCGATCCGTCGGTATTAAACTTTTCGTTTACTCACGAGTCTCTTTGTGCTATACAAAAATTTTCTTTTAATTTATATATCTCGTCGTTTTAGTTGTACGACCTCTGACGTCTTAAAATCTCGACAGTCTCAGAACATGGGAAGACATAGTATAACTTGATTTTACTCGTTAGTCCCGGGTATATGTAACGACTCAGGTCACCAGAAGGAAGAAGACAACCCTTGTGTACCTCTTTAAATTTCAGATCTTTTTAATAACCACATTCTTAGTCTGACTACAATAAGGGAATCAACTCTTTTCCTCTAAAAATCCACTTTCCTTTTTTCAGAAAGAACTAAATATCTGTAGATTACTCGAAATATTATTTATTTCGGTAGTACATACTTAAAGAGAAAAATGTCAAAATAAAGAAATCGCCAGGTCTTATAAAAGTGGTTGGTTTTTTCAATGGTCGAAAACTTTTTATTTTTACTATTAAGTTGGTGTTAATCTAGATACCACATAACCTGATGTTATGGTAAGTTTTCTGCATAGACTCTAAATAAAAAGAGTCTTATGTCTAGGATATCGAACCTCTCAGACTCAGTATACGTTTGAGATGTTCGAGGAGAGGAAGACTATTAATAGACGTTTTTTAGTAGGTCACAATGAGAGGTTGTCATAGTGTCCTCTAGTGTAAGAGAGACGAGACACGATAGTACTATCGGGAAAGAGTAAGTGATAAGAGGTTTGAAACCGATGAATAAAGGAACCTCTAATAGACTAATGACTGATATTGAAAGTCCGATATTTTTGACCGTCGAGATTTATTGTTGACCTGAGGTGACAAACAAATAACGACGAAACCTTGTCTTTTGGTTGACCTCACGAAATCACGTCACCCATCTTTCCTAAAAGTTGATGTTCTTCGACCGTGGCATTTGAGTCGCCAGGACAGTCCCCTTCATGGACTAATCCCTAGAGATCAAAGAAGTCAAGGGCATAAGTCCGGAGATAGTAGTGAGTCTCGAACGTTTAAAGAGAAAAACAGTTATATTGTACTCTCTCTCCCATATTAAATTCCCCGATTTTCATTCCTCGTATAAAATTTTCATATAGATTAAATTGATAAACTCAGTATACGTTCTAATCTTGTACGCAAAGTACCGTAATTTGTGATGAATCTTACGTGACTAGGGATCAAACCGTAAACTTCATCAGTAATCGTACCAACCAATCTCAAGAGACGAAAGGTACGTTTTCTCTCCTAACATAAAAGACCGGAGAACACGAATCTACACGGGTACACTGGTCCTGGTTTCTAAGTACTCGTCTTTAATGTAAATGTAGACCACACTCTCGAAGGTCTTGAGGAAGGGACGGATCCGTTGGTTATTACAAGTTCCACCATCTACTACGCAGTCAAACTTCCCTTTCGTTGCACTTCTTAAGTGTTAAAGACACAACTAGTACATCGTACTCGTTCTTTATTTCGAACGACAACGTTTTGTGACTCTAAAACCACGACAAACAATAACCTTTAGGTCAGGTGGGATTGATGATGTAATAGTAACAAGTGCAGTGTAATAATTGTACCGAGGTAAGTGATACGAACAATTGAATCGAGGGAGTTGTGTGAAACTAGTATTATGAATGATGGATTCGATATAAATGTAAAAGAGAGAGGAGATAATCAGATATTAAAAGGACTCCTGTCTCTGTAAGGTGAGTACTAATAGAAAAGTCGGGAATTATATAATGGAAATATATCATCTGTGAGTTGTGACAACTTCACTTGACTTAAACAAAATGGAGTGTAGTTACAAAGGTAAGACACAAGTCTATCACTTACTCGATCTTACTACTAATTAGTATTCGTCTGCAAAAACTTATACATGGAGAGGATTTCAATTTTTTTCGTCTTCACTACTTCACTCAAACTATGTCATCGTACGTATAATCTAAATGTCCAAACCCATATTGAAGACTAAGATCCACTCATTTTAAACCATTAAGTAAAAAAATTTATAAATGACTAACAGGTAAATCAGACACGATCTGTTAATAGATCTGAAATTCTTATGACTTAATATTCACAAGACCATCCTGTTTACTTAGTGTACTCAATCTAAAAGTAGGAGACTGTTTACTCTGGAAAACGTTCCTTTGGAAATTTTATAAAATTTAGAAATTATCTAAACAATATTCGTTTAGAAATTTTATAAATTTTCTTTATTGTATACACATTCTCAAGATATTTAAAGTTTCATAAAATATTTATTTGTATATTCTGTAAAACGATAATATTTTATTTCATTTTTATTTTTAATTTTTTTTAATTTTTTTAAAAAAACTTATCATATAAGTAAAGTACACTGATTAACCGAAAGTGTTTCTTTATTGAAAATTCGATAAATCGTTAGTAATATTTTAAAATCTAGTTAGAAAATCAAACCTCCTCCTACACACACAGTTTTTTGTTATCGTTGTTATTGTTGGAATCAATCTGACTTGTTTTCAGGATTAAAGATTCAATTTTTTTTTTTGAAAGGGAACTTTATATTATTTAGATCATCTCTTCCCTTTTCTGTTACTAACACGGACAGTCTCTGTGTAATAACTTTATGCATAGTCAGTCTTCTACTAACTAGGTTTACCCTTACTAAGAAAGTTTCTTCTTTGTGACTCATATCTCTTATTTATATATAAGTTTCTCAGTTATATATAAGTTTCTATTTAGATATGACTTACTCGATTACATATATCGATTACATATATTTGTGACGGGGGTTTGATAGATTTCAAAAGGTCCGTCGTCTAAATTACTTCATAATAAGGGATTTGTCACCAAATAAAGTATTATAGAGTTACCGTCCTTACTCCGGAGAAGTATACGAGGATCTTTTGACATGTGTTAGTGAAACTATATAGTTTATATAGGTAAATAAATCTTACTAAATTCTATACCGTAGACACTAATAGGAACCGAAGGTAGGTGAATAAGTGAGTCAGTAACACACTGACTCACAAGAGAAGGTCTATAAGAGAAGGAACAACAAAAACAAGTTCGTGAGTCAGCACAGACTTAGAAACGCTGGGCTACCTGTGTAGTCCGTAAGGATAGGTTGTAGAGGGGTTTGATCGAGTTTGATTACGGGGAACTCAGTCACTACGGTAGGTTGGTAAAGGGAGAGACAGTAAGGGAGAGAAGGACGGAAGCTAGAAAGGGTCCTAATCCCAGAAAAGTGTACTTAACCGAGTACACTGGTTTTATAACCTCAAAATCGAAGTAGAAGTCGCACAGGAAGGTTATTTATAAGTCCGAACTAAAGGAAATCCTGACTGACCAACCTAGAGGAACGTCAGGCTCTCTGAGAGTTCTCAGAGAGATTGTGGTGTTAAGTCTTCGTAGTTAAGAAGTCACGAGTCGTAAGAAATACCAGGTTGAGAGTGAAGGTATATACTGATGACCTTTTTGGTATCGAAACTAATATACCTGGAAACAACCGTTTTCTTACGGAGACGAAAAAATTATGTGATAGATTAAAAGAACTCTGGAGATCAGAAAGGGTAATATAACAAAAAGAGATAAAGAAACGTAACAAGTGAATTTTTCCGAAAGAATATAGAGGAACGATAAGAAACCTTGAGATATAAGTCTACCGTATAGAAAGGAAAAGGGGAAACGGAAACGAAGAGAAGAAAAGAGTCGATAAAAATTCCGGAGGAAACTGTTGGTAAAACGGAAAAAAAAGAATCTACACGAAAACTAGTGACGGAAGATATTTACAATACTTGGAGGTGGGTGTCAAGAAGTCCGTGGAATAGTCCAGCTTAGGAAAATTAAATACACAGTAAAGGTGACATATTAGTATTCCCTAAACTAAATCCAGTATGGTCTTACCGGATCACCAAAGGGGACGAAAGAAACTAAATTCAAACTTAAACCGTTTTCCTCAAGTATTAGACTCGGTGTCAGTCGAAGGTCAGAAAAAAAAAAAAAGACTGATATTTATCGAAGAAGTAGAAACCGACGTTTCTTATATTAGACTAAAACCATAACTGGTAGACCATTACAGGTACACATCTGAGAGGAGAACACAACAACCTTCTCCCACAAACGATACTGGTCACACAAGAGAACCGTTTTGAGACAATCGGAAAAGGGACGAAGGAAAACATGAGGTTCCGGTTTGAACAGACAATGAGGTCCATAGAGAACTGAAGAAAACGTAAAGTCAGGGAATAACCACAAAAACCACAATCAAGATCTTCCATACACCCAGAAGTATCTTGGTGAGTTGAAGTCGAAGAAGTCGTAATTACCAACCCCATATCTAAACCTAATGACATTATGACTTACCAAACGGAACCTTTCCTTGTCTCTAGTAAGACAACAAAAACTCTAACGTGGGTTCACGACGTAAAGCCCGAGAAAACAACTGATACTCCCGGTGAAGTCAAGAAGATTCCCTAAGAACGGGTGTCATCATCTATATTACCGGTAGACTTAATTTAAGTGGGTAAGACCATGTACAATCAAGTGACTAAGAATCTTACAACTACAAGTGAGAACGGTAGAGGACAAACTGGTGAAGGTTAAACGGAACTAAGTACCTAGATTGTAAGGTCCAAGGATACGTTATAGCAAGAAATAATCGTAGTCTGAATTGAAAGTGGTGGTCTGTACATGTGTCAACCCACAGGAAAGACGAAACCGAACGGAGAAGTAAGGAAGACCTCGATAAAGAGGTGAGAGGAGGTCGTCGTAGAACCCGTGGATGGCTGGCCTTCAAGTGGAAAGTCACAGTATACAAAACGGAAAAGTATGACAGGTACCCCAAGAGTTCCGTTCTTATGACTTCACCAAACGGTAAGGGAAGACGTCAGTCGGTGTAACCTGACATCGGACGGTCCGAGGAGACAGGTACCTTAAGAGGTTCGTTCTTATGACCTAACCCATCGGTAAGGGAAGAGGTCCCCTAGAAAGACTGAGTCCCTAACTTGGATACAGAGGACGTAACGTCCGTCTAAGAAATGGTAGAGTCGATGGTCCTTGGAGTGATCCTAACGAGAACGGGAGCATTTGTGTTTCTATACAAAGGGCATCAAAGATGGGAGTTTCTCGAGTACTACAAAACGTTTATAAATAACGAATCATGTTTCTTTATGTAATCCGACTTGAAGTACTTTGAGACGACGACGACGACGATTCAGCGAAGTCAGCACAGGCTGGGACACGCTGGGGTATCTACCGTCGGGTGCAGTACTTTGAGATTAGTACTGTTTTTTTCATTCTACCTCTGAAACGAGACTTCTTCGGATTTTTATCTCGACCTACATTTACTTTGTTGATCTATATATCACACTGAAGAGGTATGAAATATTTAACTGGAGACTATATAGTACTCTGGTTAGACAGTCTCACATATTTCACAGAAGGTTTTTGTACTCTATAGAGGTTATTGTGTACTTCAAGTGTACTTCGAAACCTTTTGAAATATCATGGAATATAACTGTAAATTTGTTAGAAGGAAAAGAGACTCTGTCCCTCGATCATCATGTCTAATCGGATTTGAGGTATTTATCTTATTTGACGAACCCGGAACCACCACTGTTACACTTCACTGAGAGACCGTTACACCTCCGACCAGACCCCGACCGTCCCTCGGTCTGTAGCCGACCGAACGTCATTGCTCTGTGGTCCTGTTCACACCCCCATTCCCTTTAACGGAAGGTAAAATAAGAGAGAGGTAGGAACATCTACTTTCCCCAAACTAGTAGGGGATGGAGAGCCGTACTCAGGCCTAACCTGAATTGCGACTTCCACCGGAGGGAAACAGTTTCAAGAACTAAATCCTTACCCGAAGATTCAGACCGGATTTAGTTAGTTACTATTAGAGGCCCGATATCTCAAACCGAGTCTCTTCCTGTATGTTAGACTCATTTAGATTAGTATCTTTACGTTTCCTGAGACCACAAAACTCTTTCTATTCCATAGACAAAAATAATCCATACTTAGTCTTTCGTGTGTAGAGGTCCTAGACGGTCTTTGGTGGACGCTGAACTCTCTTCAGTAAAAACCTATCACCCGTAGTACACCTCCTCCCATCTCCCACCTCTCATTGGTCCTTTGGCTCATAATCTGGTCGTTATAACACTTGAGATAAAGAAAAGGCGGTAGAAATTTATAGTTATTTCAGGAGAATTCAGTCGTCGCGACACTCTCTTAGTCTCCATCTGGAGTAACTCAGACACTACCTCCTCCTACACAGGGAAGGGGTTGTCGACGATAGTAGTCGTTTCTTATTAATGTGAGTAGCCCTTCCAGTAATCGACATCTCTCTTGATGGACCCCTCCGTCGTCCGTCTTTCTTCGTCTGAAGTGGGTAGTATGTTCATCTTCTTGGGACCCCGGGGGAGTCTTTATCGACCCCTTGTGAACCGTCGTTTCAATCACCCCTGAACGGTAGTACATAGCCCGATGAGTTCTATAGTGATGTCTCTGTTCCACCTAAAAGTTACATGACAGAGTCCACACATTACTACACATGAGACATCAAGGATATTGAGACGGAACGTAGAATGAGGACTTTCGAATTACATCGATTAAAGTTTAAAGGAATAGTAAAATTCAATGAATTCCTAAAGGGGAGTATATTTGGGAAGTAGTCATCTACAATCTTAAATAAATACGATAAAAATGAAATACTATAAAATATTATAAAAGGAATTCTATTGGAATATTATGAAACGTTGAAAATTTTTAAATAAATAAAATTAACCTCCTATTAATAAAATGTTATAATACCACTAAAAACGGTATGTAACTGTACTTATGTTATGAATCGTTGAGAAATGTGTTGTAACACCTCAAATCTCGTCCCCCTAGTATCTGAACCCAGGTGACTCTAGGAACCCATGTCGGAAGGGTATCTCGACCTAAGACCACGATCCCGACGGGAGACGTTCGGACAGGAGAGCCACTGTGGGTGTGAGACAGGAAAATCGGTACCAAGAGTCCGGGGTCTGTGACAGAAAGTCGAAACGGAAGATTCGACACAAAGAGAGGAAGACGAGAGACTGGGAGAGAGGAGAGGTTCAGGTCACTGTCATCGTAAATCAAAACGAAGAAAAGACGAGACACGGTATCCTTTTTATTTAATATTCTCCGAAAAGGGGTTTAGATGCGAAATGGTCCGTTCCATCTGAAAGAGAGAATCTTTCTATTTTTACATGAAGTAAACAAAAGCGAATATAAACCGACGTGGAGTGAAGAGATACTGGGATTTCAGGTTCCAAATCAAACGCTCTCACACACACAGGTAAACATACACACAAACCTTACCTCCGTTTGTTTCCACAATCTCCCTAATTATTTATGAAAACCATTTATAATATAGTGACATTAAATACACATCACCATGTTATAAAATTTTTATGTGAAGTCACGAATTTGTACACAGCACACCATTCAGCGAAGTGAGTATAGACTGAGAAACGTTGGGGTACCTAATATCAGGAGGTAGTACCCTAAAAGGTCCGTTCTTATGACCTCACCCAACGGTAAAGGAAGAGGTCCCCTAGAAGGGTTGTTCCTATCTTGGAGTAGTGAATACAGAGGTCGTAACTGTCCGTCCAAGAAATGGTACTCACGGTGGACCCTTCGGGGTGTAATATCTTATAAATAGAGATTTGTACACCGGATCTCTATTTATAAGATTTGACGTTGTCTCTTCCTCCTTAAGTCACTCTCGGTCCCTTAATCCCTTTAAAAGTTTTTTCTTGTAGTCTTATGGTACTCTAATTTTATTTGGTTCTATCGTCCATTCCCCTAAGACTCGACCCTCTCGTTTTCTTCGTGTCTGTGTCTGCTCCTTTATTTGCACACGGGAACCTTTTCACTCTTTCAAGTGTGTTCAGAGGACACTATAAACTACCTTACACCCTCCTCCGCATACACACCAACTCTACCTAATACTTTCTAGGACTTTTACTCCGTAAAACAAGACATAAAGTACTCCACCTTTTATTCCTACGTAGACTTTCCCCATATTATATTATCATCGAAAAAAATTTTCTTGATCATGTATAACAAACCCCGAAGCGATCACCGAATCTGTCATTTCTTAGTCGGTCGCTAAGTCTTTTGGACCCAAGTTAGGGACCCAGTCCTTCTAGGGGACCTCTTCTCTTACCGATGGGTGAGATCATAAAAACGGACCTCTTAAGGTACCTGTCTCCTGGACGACCCGATGTGAGGTATTCCAGTGTTTTGTCAGTCTGTGCTGTCTCACTGATTGTGTGAGTGAGTGTGAGTGGATAGTAAATCACTGGATGGACGGGAAGTCACTCATGTAAAAATTTCGTTTCTCAATTTCTTTACCGTCCCCAGACACTCTTTCCATGGGTTAGGAGAAATTGTCTATATCGAGTAAGGTCGAGGACCAGTTATTCTTGATTTTACTTGAGCTACGTACACACAAAACACCGTCATAGTATAGTAATGTCAATCTGAGATTGAGAAGAAATCTAGCCAGCAGGTTACGGTTTTCAATCTGAGGGTTTCCTAAAAATCACCTGGTTCGTTTACGAATATTATCCCCGTCAGACACGTTGGTGTGGACATGTCGGTATTCATCGACAGGGAGGTTTTCGAACTCCACAAACCATAAGAAGTCAAGTCGAGTCGGTGAGTCAGTACGGAGTGAAAAACACTGGGGTACCTGATATCGTACGGTCCGAAGGGACAGGTAGTGGTTAAGGGTCTTGGACGAATTTGAGTACAGGTAGTTCAGTTACTACGGTAGGTTGGTAGAGTAGGAGGCAGCAGGGGAAGAGGGCGGAAGTTAGAAAGGGTCGTAGTCCCAGAAAAGGTCACTCAGTGAAGAAGTGTACTCCACCGGTTTCATAACCTCGAAGTCGAAGTCGTAGTAGTTAGGAAGGTTATTTATGACTCCCAACTAAAGGAAACCCTAACTGACCAAACTAGAGGAAAGTCAGGTCACCTGAGAGTTCTCAGAAGAGGTTGTAGTGTTAAGTTTTCGTAGTTAAGAAATCGTGAGTCGGAAGACACACCAAGTCGAAGAGTATAGGTATGTACTGGTGACCCTTTTGGTCGGATACAAAAAAAGTCAAACCATAAGAATTGTGTACTGAAAATATATGTTTTTATAATAAGTGATTGATGAAGTCAAAAAAATTAATTATAACTTAAATAATTTCTATACACAAGAATTTGTATCAAAATGAAATCAGATAAACCAAGTTTAGTAATAGTATAATAATGTAGAATTAGTGACAATTCTACCGAAAATAATTAAGTGGAACTTGTAAAACTCGACGGAAATATTTCAGTTTTTTAAAATAAAGTAACAATTTATCAAGTGTAAAAAAAACTAATTGTTTCTTATGAATGGTCTCTTTTGTAAACGTCTCGATTATACAAATTAAATACCTATTCTACTCAGAATTCAATATGATTCACAATTCATGAGAAATTATGTAGTCTATGAGTATTTAAAGTTTATTTTTGTAGTTCTGTTTAAGTAATGAGTTAGTGTGTAAATTTACTTTATATAATCTATTAAGTGATTTAAGAGTATTTATAATGTTCAAGAGTTCAAGAGTTTTACGTATATAGTAAAGAGTGTAGTTTTTATAAATAAAATACTCAAACTAAAACAAGTAGTATAGAGGAAATTCAAAATTAAAAAGGGTTCAAATCTTTTAGGTGAATTCTTTGGTTAATCCGGTAATGTTTATTAAACCTCAAAGAAAAGGTCAGTTTAAGAAACTTAACGGAAGAGTTTATCAGTCCAAGTAAAGAGTCCCTGTAATAGGAGTTCTAGTCTTTTCTGTTTCGAAGTGTACGTCACTAGACACCAAAACCCAGTTGTCATATCAGTGTGGAGTAATTTAAGAGGAAAAGTAAATTTCTTCAACCGTTGGGTTGAAGGAGACCGTTGGGATTGAAAGAAGTATGACGTCAGTCTAAGGGTACGGGTCTGAAACCAAGAAAATTCTATAATTCACTAGAGTCTAAACTGAGTCGTAAAAAGAAAATGATAAGACCGAGGTATATATCTAAAATTCTAGTACAATTATAAGTTCACTGTTATGGTTCACTGTTTTACAACAGATTTGTTTCACAATTCACAATTGTAAATTTACCTGGTGACTGTCTTACACCAGGTGACCTCCTCCCTTACCGTTTGGTGAAGTCATAAGAACGGAACTCTTGGGGTACTTGTCATCCTTTTCCGTTTTACTATCCTATGACTTTCTCCCTAAGGGGTCCAGTCATCCACGGGTTATACGATGACCTCTAGTCACCTCTTTATTGAGGTCTTTCTTACTTCCCTACCTCGGTTTCGTCTTTGTTATGGGTCAACACCTACACCGACCACTGTCTTCGTTCCAAGCTACGACATTTCTCGTTTTAACGTATCCTTGGACCTTACAGTCCAGGTACTTAGTTCCGTTTAACCTTCACCAGTTTGTCCTCTACCGTTCTCACTTGCAGCTGTAAGATCCTTAGTCTCTTGATTTTACCTGACCTTACCCACTTAAATTGAGTCTACTGGTAATATAGATGATGAGGTCCGTCCTTAGGGAGTCTTCTTTACCTCATCGGTAGTACCAGTTGTTCTCAGGTTTTACGTCATGAACCTACGTTAGAGTTTTTACTGTCTTAATAGAGACAAACGAAGGTTCCGTTTGGTAAGTTATAGTGTCATTGGGTTCAGATACGTGGTTGGTCATTACGACTTCTTCGACTTCAACTTACCAAGATACTTCTGGATGTTCTAGAAAATCTCGATTGTGGTTTTTTTCTACAGAAAAAGTAATATCCCCTGACCTTACGTTTTCATCCTTCAGTTCTTTGTGGACCTCATTGTCCGTTTAAACCGGACCCTTATACCTTACTTCGTCCCGTTTCTGATTATCTCAAAACGGTTCTCTTGCGTGACCAGTGTCGTTTGTGGGAGAAGGTTGTTGTGTTCTCTTCTGAGATGTGTACCTGTAGTGGTCTACCAGTTGTGGCTTTAATCTAACTAGTATAAAAAACGTCGGTTTCTACCTCTTCGAGATATGTCAGTTGTTTTTGTTCTGGTCCTCGATTGACACCGAGTCTAGTACTTGAGGAATAACGGTTTAAGTCTGAACTTAACTTCTTTCATCCCTTTTAGTGATCTGATAAGTCCATACTGGATTTAGTTTAGGGAATACTAATATGTCACCTTCACACTTTATCTAAATTCCCCGATCTAGGCTATCTATCTCACGGACTACTTGATACCTGCCTCCAAACACTGTAACATGTCCTCTGTCCCTAGTTCTGGTAGGGTTACCTTTTCTTTACGTTTTTTCGTTTTACCGACACACCCCTCCCGAATGTTTATCGACACTTTTCTTCTCTCCACTTTTCGTTTCCTCTTTTCCTTTCTATATTCGTAGACTTACGTCTCAAGGTTTCTCATCGTTCTTCTCTATTCTTTCGGAAGGAGTCGCTAGTTACGTTTCTTTATCTCCTTTTGTAGTCTTACCCCTTCCGATCTCTAGAGAAGTTCTTTTTATCTTTATGGTTCCCTCGTAAAGTACGTTTCTACCCAAGTTATTTCCTGTCTTTACCATACCTGGATTGTCTTCGTCTTCTATAATTCTTCTCCACCGTTCTTATGTGCCTTCTTGACATGTTTTTTCTAGAAGTGCTGGGTCTATTAGTGCTACCATACTAGTGAGTAGATCTCGGTCTATAGGACCTTACACTTCAGTTCACCGGGAATTTTTCGTAGTGATGTTTGTTTCGATCACCTCCACTACCTTAAGGTCAACTCGAGAAAGTTTAGGACTTTCTACTACGACACTTTCACGATGTGAGTTATACGGTCGTTCAAACCTTTTGAGTCGTCACGGGTGTCTTGACCTCTTCCAGGTAAAAGTAAGGTTAAGGTTTCTTTCCGTTACGGTTTATTACGAGTTTGATGACGTGTTAACATGAGTAGAGTGTACGATCATTTCATTACGAGTTTTAAGAGGTTCGGTCTGAAGTCGTTATGTACTTGGTACTTGGAGGTCTACAAGGTCAACCAAAATCTTTTCCGTCTCCTTGGTCTCTCGTTTAACGGTTGTAGACGACCTAGTACCTTTTTCATTCTCTCAAGGTCTTTTTATAGATAAAGACGAAATACCTGATACGGTTTCGGAAACTGACACACCTAGTGTTCTTTGACACCTTTTAAGACTTTCTCTACCCTTATGGTCTGGTGAACTGGACGGAGAACTCTTTGGATATACGTCCAGTCCTTCGTTGTCAATCTTGACCTGTACCTTGTTGTCTGACCAAGGTTTATCCTTTTCCTCATGTAGTTCCGACATATAACAGTGGGACGAATAAGTTGAAGATACGTCTCATGTAGTACGCTTTGCGACCCGACCTTCTTCGTGTTCGACCTTAGTTCTAACGACCCTCTTTATAGTTATTAAAGTCTATACGTATACTATGGTGGGAACACCGTCTTTCACTTCTCCTTGATTTTTCGGAGAACTACTTTCACTTTCTCCTCTCATTTTTAAAACCGAATTTCGAGTTGTAAGTCTTTTACTTCTAGTACCGTAGGCCAGGGTAATGAAGTACCTTTTATCTACCCCTTTGTCACCTTTGTCACAATGTGAAACAAAAAGACCCGAGGTTTTAGTGACGTCTACCACTGACGTCGGTACTTTAATTTTCTGTGAATGAGGAACCTTCTTTTAAATACTGGTTGGATCTATCATATAAGTTTTCGTCTCTGTAATGAAACGGTTGATTCCAGGCAGATCAGTTCCGATACCAAAAAGGTCACCAGTACATACCTACACTTTCAACCTGACACTTCTTTCGACTCACGACTTCTTAACTACGAAAACTTGATACCACAACCTAAGAACTCTCANATCATATAAGTTTTCGTCTCTGTAATGAAACGGTTGATTCCAGGCAGATCAGTTCCGATACCAAAAAGGTCACCAGTACATACCTACACTTTCAACCTGACACTTCTTTCGACTCGCGACTTCTTAACTACGAAAACTTGATACCACAACCTAAGAACTCTCAGGGAACCGGACGTTCCTCTAGGTTGGTCAGGTAAGACTTCCTCTAGTTGGGACCCTAAAGAAACCTTCCTTACTACGATTTCGACTTTGAGGTCATGAAACCGGTGGAGTACGCTTCTCAACTGAGTAACCTTTTCTGAGACTACGACCCTCCCTAACCCCCGTCCTCTTCCCCCGCTGTCTCTTACTCTACCGACCTACCGTAGTGACTGAGCTACCTGTACTCAGACTCACTTAAGGTCCTCAACTACTACCTGTCCCTCCGGACCGTACGACGCTAAGAACCCCAGCGTTTCTCAGCCTGTGCTGACTCGTTGACTTGACTTGACTGACTTGACTTTGTTTCACAATCTTTTTTTAGACGAGAATAAAACACAAGGAAATATCTAGTTATTTACACAATATGTAATACGGCACAACTTTAAGTTATATAGGATTTTTATAATAGTACTTATTTCGTGTCAAGAACAGGAATTCCTTATATTCAGTTCAATCCTTTTGTCTGTTCGTTTATTTTTAAACGTTTCGAGACACATTCACGACTGAGGTCTTGATTACCCTCTCCGCCGTCCCAAAAGAACCTTATTAGTTTCTTAAGAAAGAACTCCTTTGTGAAAACTAACAACGTAATTGGGAAGTGTAGTGAAATAATCTCATTACGACTTGGAACCAAAAGTCTCCCGTGAGGACCCGACCCTAACGTAATCGTAGAAGACCTTTGAACAATTTTGAATTTTTATGGTTGGGTAGTACAGTCTGGATGATTTTGTCTTTGAGAACACACTCTGTGACATTAGACATAATCATTTACGGAATTCACTAAGACTACGAACAACTTCAAATTCTTAGTAACGTTATATTATTTTGACTCGATCCATTCCTAATAGAGTTTTAATATACGTAAACTTTTTATAGTGGACATTTAAAACTTCTCAAAATATCTAACGACTAAGGAACTATTTGTATTGATTAAGACAAAAACGTATGGCTGGAGACGATACTTGATTACAAACCCCCTTTTTTTTTACCATGGTCTGGAGTTGACTAGTTTATAACGTAAATTTACAGAAATTCACTAAGACTCGGATGTACGAGATGTACTAAACAACGTCCTGTTAGTCATTTACAACTTTTTCATTGCTTGTTTCTGGAAACTCAATACGTGTAATATCACTCAAATCAATGATTTTCGTTTCTCACTTTTCATTTATTGTTGTTTTTTTAGGATGTCAAATGATCAACTAAAAGGCAACCTCTTTTTATTTATGTCCATTTTACTCATCCGAAGACTGTCCAATCATTGAGAATCATGTTTTAATGAGACGACGACGATTCAGCGAAGTCAGCACAGGCTGAGATACTCTGGGGTATCTGTCGTCGGGCGGTCCGAGGGGGTAGGGACCCTAAGAGGTCCGTTCTTGTGACCTCACCCAACGGTAAAGGAAGAGGTTACGTACTTTCACTTTTCACTTTCACTTCAGTACAGGCTGAGAAACACTAGGGTACCTGACGTCGGATGGTCCGAGGAGGCAGGTACCCTAAAGGGTCCATTTTTTAGTGAGATCCGATTAGGATAAAATTTAGTGATTTTACGTGATGTACTTAATTTCGTGGTTTCCTTAATTTTTCTTTCGTTTTGTGTTTTAAGACCGGGACTCGTAGAAAATTGTAAAAATTGTTTAAGGTTCAGGCAGTCCTAGAAACTATATCTCACAAGAGACAGGGAAGGAGGTAAGAGTTTTTGTTCTACTTGTTCTCGAGGTTCTACATCGTACTCTCTAGTCCAATCTACTTTCTTTATTGTACGGAGGAGGGGAATTTATCTAGGTTCTAACAGTGAATTTCGGGGTTCCTTAGGAGGATTTATTACGGGGTCGGTATTTCTATCGATCTTTAAACCGTTAGTTGATAAGGATGAATTGAGACATAAGTGATCCACTCCTTGAGGTAGTTTACGATAATCTTAATTAGTTGGTTAAGTCACTTTAACGTCCTATGTTTTCATCGTATATTTTTAACCAATGTAAAGATATGTGATTGTTATTTCATAGTTTTTCTATTTGTCTCATGTATTAGGGTTAGGTTCTTGTATTTTTTATTATCCTTACACAAATGTTTCTCTATTTTCTAGTTATGTGACTTTTGTGTAATTCTTTTCTTTAACTTCTTCCGTGTTTATTTAACTTTGTATAAGACTTGACTGTTTAATCTTCCTAATTATAAGAATCTTTTAGGTGTGTTTGGTTCTGTAGATATCTAAGTTATATTCGGGATCTTTTTAAAGTTATTATAGAGGGTGTTTTTATATTTTGTGTCAAATGTTAAACATACCTTGGTGTTTTTTGGGACTCTCTTCTTGGTTCAACCTCCGTAGTGTTAAGGACTAAAGTTTGAAATAATGTTTCGAAATTAATAGTTTTATAAAACATGACCGTATTTTTGTCTATGTGTTCTACTTACCTTGTCTTAGTCGTCGGGTCTTCATATGTTAGTCGATTATAAATAGTTTCTCAGTTCTTATAAGTAACCCATGAGTGACCTATCAAAGATACTTTCTATTACAACCTTCTTGACCTATAGTTATACCATCTCTTATTCCAGTAATATGATTCCCTTTATTCAGTCTTTCTCTTTCTCTTTATGACGTATAAAAGTGGTTATATGACTTTTATATTTCTTTTTTGGATTCTAGTAACGTAGGACAGGGTTGTGAAGTACCGTTTATCCACCCCTTTGTTACCTTTGTCACTGTCGGAATTAAACCCCGAGGTTTTAGTGATTCCTGTCACTGACGTCGGTACTTTAATTTTCTGTGAACGAGGAAGCTCCTTTTCGATACTGTTTGGATCTGTCTCATAATTTTTCGTCTCTGTAATGAAACGACTGGTTCCAGATAGCCATACTACCTTCGATACCAAAAAGGTCATCAGAGCATACCTACACTCAACCCGGCACTTTTTCCGACTCACGGTTTCTTAACTGTGAAAACTTTACACCACGACCTCTTCTGAGAACTCTCAGGAAACCTGACGTTCCTCTAGTTTGTTCAGTTAGTATTTTCTTTAGTTGGGACTTATAAGTAACCTTCCTGACTACGACTTCAACTTCGAAGTTATAAAACCGGTGGACTACGTTTCTCGACTGAGTAACCTTCTCTGGAACTACGACCCTTTCTAACTTCCGTCCTCCTCTTCCCCTACTGTCTCCTACTCTTCCAACCTACCGTAAGGGGTGAGCTACCTGTACTCAAACTCGTTCGAGACCCTCTACCACTTCCTGTCCCTTCCGACCACACGACGTCAGGTACCCCAGTGTTTCTCAGCCGGTACTAACTCGTTGACTTGCTGACTTGTTGTATTTCTGTCTTGAGCGCCTTTGTCTCTCCTCTTACCACTACCGGCCTCCTTCCCATCCCTTTACCCTTCTGCAACCAGTTTCCCATGTTTAAAGGTCGACATTCTACTAATTTAGAGACCTAGATTACATCTCGTTCCATTAATAGTAATTGTTATGGAATCTTGAACCGTAAGTAAAACGTAAAAAACGTTTCACACCCTGGTTGGGACCCCAAAAAGTAGATCCCGATACAGTCTCCCTATTCTTTTCTTATCTCATTTTAAAACAAAGTCAGAACTTTCGTGTCACATCCACCGAAATATTTAGAACGAATAGTTGGAACGAATCCAACGTAGATTTAACAAAAGGTTACATCAACACCGTGTAGCCGTGTAGGTTCCAATTTTCTCCTCTGAAAAATTTAGATATTTGTCCTTTTAGTGGAGATATACCACTTACCCTTTAAAAGGTGAAGTACACTAGTCAGAAGTCTCTTTACATAATCTATTTACATTTTATAATTATAAATTGTACCTTGTGTATCATCCAATAACGTACAAGATTAGATGTACGTTTTCTAATACTGTCCTTGATGTCCTTGGTGTCTTTAGTTGGATATTATTACTTGTCATAGTGATAAATTTAATATCGATTGAGTTCCGTTACTTAATCGAGGGACTACCTGTCATTTATTACTTTGAACGACAACGAGGACATCACTATCAAATTATTTGTGGTATTCCCGTCTGCAGGTTTGATTTCTTAAAACACACTTTTTCAATAACTTACTGTAAAATAAATTTGGACAAACCCCGTTCTACCTTTTATACGGTCTAAAGAAGTGTGCGCAGAGAGCATACCCTAGTAAAGGGTATCCTTTGACGGTGGGGGGCTCATTTTGTGAGGGAATCGGTCAACCAGGGCAAAGACCTTACCGTTCCGATGAAGTGTAGAATAGTCTGGGATTTATCACCTAGAGACATCGAACGTGTTTACTTAAGGGGCGCGTCGGGCTCAAGGGTCGAGAAGTGTAGGTATTCGACTTTTAATTGTCGTTAAAAAGTCATACTGTGACCCTGAGGCTGACACAAGTATTCACAAAGTCTCTTTTATGTCGTACTATACTAAAAGTATGTATATATACGAAGTTCGTGTCGTAAAGACTCTGAGTGAATACATTTATGTTACTATGAGATTATCTCGCTTTAATAGTAATATAAAGTAAAATTTACATAAAAAATTTTTTTTAGAGTACCTCGCTTAAACTTGATCGTACAACAAAAGAACTAAAGGTCGTAAACTTCTCTATGACTTACTTATCGGGAGGGATTTCGTTATAAAGTACATAAAAGACATCTAGACACTTTAAAGATATTACGTCGTTTTATTCGGAACGGAGTCCAACTTGCAGAAGACAAATAATCGTCTTATAGCGCGTGGACGAGTTCTGTGGACGTGTGAAATTGAATCGTAAAATTTGGTCTAAGTTAGTTCATACGTAATCGTCTGACTGAGTGGCAGATCATGTAATTCCTGAATCCCAAGTTAAGTATTTAACGAATCGTTCTACCTACAGGGGAGAGGGGACGGAGGAACAACGAGGAAGTCAGGGTGGTGGGGTACGTCCCCTAATAGATAGTGTCGTCTTGTCATCGAAATAGGAATGACAGTTCACCTTAATCCTCCAATAAATTGAGAACCTTCGTTTAGGTATACTGAGTACCAGACAACAAGTACTCTGTTGTCCTTAAAATAAACACTAATATTTATCCGTATGAAAGGTTTCCTTTACAGGTAGTTAGTGCTCTTATGCTTGGAACACGTACTTTTAAAAAGGAAAGTAAACATTGTCGTCGACGGTTTAGACAAAGGATATCCATCGTCTTTTTTGACTTTCGGTAAAGACGAAGAAGGTAGATCCCAACTCAAATAACAATGACGCACGAAAGAGTTTTATACACATAAATAAAAAGTTTATTTCACACTGTGTAATTAATTTATAAAATAAATAAACCTATATAAGAGAGTGAAGGGAAGGATGTAGACACTGGTCAGTAAGAACCAAGATAATTGATCGAAGACGAAAAGTCGGGTGGAATAAATAAATAAATAAGTCAAAAAAAAACAATCGAAAATGATACAAGGGTCGTGTGCAACATGTACGACGATTTGTCGTAGTTGTTGTATCTTTTACGAGTAATGGGAGCATATTAAATATCAGATAACCACCACCACCCCGAAGGGGTCCCCGAGTCACCATTTCTTAGACGGACGGTTACGTCCTCTGAGCCCAAGCTAGGGGTCCAGTCCTTCTAGGGGGCCTCTTTCTTTGTTGTTGGGTGAGATCATAAGAACGGACCCTTTAGGGTACCTGTCTCGTTGGATCCCCCGATTTACTACTCCAGTGTTTTTTGAGTCTATACTGAATCGCTGAGTCAAGTCAAGTCAGTGAGTCAGCACAGGCTGAGAAATACTGGGGTACTTAGCGTCGTGCGGTCCGGAGGGACAGATAGTGGTTGAGGGCCTCAAGTGAGTCTGAGTGCAGGCAGCTCAGACACTACGGTAGGTCGGTAGAGTAGGAGACAGCAGGGGAAGAGGAGGACGGGGGTTAGGGAGGGTCGTAGTCTCAGAAAAGGTCACTCAGTTGAGAGACGTACTCCACCGGTTTTATGACCTCGAAGTCGAAATCGTAGTAAGGAAGGTTTCTTTAGGGTCCCAACTAGAGGAAGTCTTACCTGACCAACCTAGAGGAACGTCAGGTTCCCTGAGAGTTCTCGGAAGAGGTTGTGGTGTCAAGTTTTCGTAGTTAAGAAGCCGCGAGTCGAAAGAAGTGTCAGGTTGAGAGTGTAGGTATGTACTGATAACCTTTTTGGTATCGGAACTGTTCTGCCTAGAAACAACCGTTTCATTACAGAGACGAAAACTTATATGATAGATCCAACTAGTATTGAAAAGAAGGTTCCTCATTCGCAGAAAATTAAAGTACCGACGTTAGTGGTAGACGTCACTAAAACCTCGGGGGGGTTTTATTTCAGACTGTGAATCGCTGATTTTTCGTTGTTTTTTGTTCACTACCACCTCCCCCCTCCATCTATTATATACTTACTTATTTGTTTTTGTCCTACATCAAATTGTATTACCATTCACTATACTTTATTTGTTCGCTCTGTTATGTTATCCCCCTGTGATTAAACTCACCCAAAGGGTTAACAAGAAAGATTAAACTAAATTAGTAAGAAATAAAATATATGATTAAAACTTGGTCCAAGACAAACTATTAGTTTGATGTTTCTACTCGTCTAAAACGATCATTGAATGTAACGTTGTCTTTTTTTTTACCACAGTCACTCCTTTGCTAAATCCTTCATGTCCGTTCTTAATGTCCCGGGCTTGATTCTATCACCGAGTCACATCCAGGTGTTATTTGAAAAATCCACTTTTTATTACTGGCTTACGGATTTAATTCCTTCCTGTCTATTGCTCTCACTTAACCCTCACTTTTACCGAACGACTACTCAATTGAATTACTACCTAATGATAGGATCACTTGAGCACTCGACTTCATAATCACTCACTTGTAGCGGGTTAAGGGTCAGGCACACAAGGTATCATCGTCAAAAGTCGATCCTCACTGACGTGGGAAGTCCCTTGAAAACCGTTAAACATCTCTGTTAAAACCAAAAGAGTTAGATCTCCGTGTCTCTCTACGATGACCTTAGAGTACCCATCTCCAGTCCCTACGACGACTCGTAAGATGTTGCGTATCCTGCAGTGTCCATCGTTTCTTAATAGGTCTGGTTTTACAATCATCACGGTTCCGACTATTTGTCACCGGGTCCTCTTATTAGAACCGTCCACATCGATTCGGACAAGTCATATTTCGGGTTCCTCGTCTTTGGTGACGTAACTCCAACGACAGATTCTCTTTTTCGGAACGAGTTCTATATTTTCCCGAAATCGAGACCAAGGTGTTGTAGACAAACCCAAACAGTTCACTGATCCGACAAGGAAGTAGAGACGAAAAGGAAAGATACGGAAGGTTTTTTTTTTTTTTTGGGTGTCAATTTCTTCTATAAACAACCTGTGTCAAACCAACTGTAATTGAACAAACGTTTTACGTGTGCACAACGACAACCAGTACTATGTTACGTCCTTAAAAGATTAGTGAAACTCCCTCTTTTCTTCTTTACACAATGTATGAACTATCTGAGTGTATAGGTCGAAGGACTTGAACACATACTTTCCATACTACGTTAATGGTCTCTCTCCTAGTTCTTGTCTGACCTGACAGTCTCAAATCAGAGTTGACTGCTACTATTGTCGAGTACAAATAACTCACGGATGATATACAGGAAACTGCTCAAATGTAAGAAACAGAGTGCATTAGGAATGTGTAGGTAGACATACTCCTTCTTTCTTATTAATAGCCGTAAAGTGTCTCTCCCTTTGGTTTCGTGTCAATATCCTGCCCCCTCCAGTAACTGAACCCTTTCAGGGTACTGATCACTCAGAACCTTAGTGACCTTGGTCATGAGTGTAGATACTTTGGTTGAAACCTCGGTCCGAACCTGAGTGACGAAACGACGGAAAACCTAATGAGTGAGATTAATAACATTACAGTGGGACAAAAGGTGAATCTGTTTTTTACAGACTGGAAAGGATCTTTACACTCTACGTCTGTACGTTACCTCAGTGTCACAAAAGAATCATCATAAACAACTTTGAAGTATAAGCCGTTCATTTTGACTCTAACTCCCAAACAGAAAGAGGGGGTCTAGCACCTGTGACGAGTTCTTACCCATCCACTAAAGTTGACCAGAATTTAGCTCCACTGTCGATGAGAAATAAAGTTAACTTATCCTTTTATGAATGGACACCCATTCGAACTTTACTTCTTTTTGTCCTCGTCAAATAAATTTTAATCTTTTATCGTAGCTGGGTACTTTCATAAAACATGGAAGAAACAAAACAACACCACCATTTGGAAAAGTTTTACTCTTATGTAGATCACTACTTCTTTTTAGGTATATCCTTAATTCAGAACAACCTTGGAATGTGTCGAACGTCATTCATTTAAGACATAACTAAGATAGACATATTCACTCATCTTTCTGTTTCATTTATTACGTAAATATTTACTCCAGGGAGTACATATTTTGAGGACCGTCGTCATTAGTACTTTTTGTAATTTTTTTTAAAAAACCAGTTTAATTATTCTAACATTATCTTAAAACAGAAGACAAAAACAAATAGTTTAACACGAAGTTACCAAACAAAGTTTTTTTCTTTCTTTAAACATCGTCGGAAATTTATACATAACAAACGGGGGGCGGGGGTGGTTTTATGTCTTTTGTGACTTCATAAAACTGTCTTCTACCTGTTAAAGTTTTCTTAAAAATTTTAAGTGACGTGGACTGTATCCCAGAACGTGTGTTATCCTAAAACAACTTACAACTTCAAAAATCTTTCAAAAGGTTTTTAAAATTCCTTAATTGTCCATTCCAGATTAATTTGTATTTATCTTATTCAGACTCTTCCTACTTATTCTTGGGTTCTTTACATATTCAAGAAACTAATTAAACGGATTTGTAATTTACTGTCTGGACTCTCCGGTCACAGAGGTCTTTATTGAGTTTGAGCACACACGTCTGAACCTCCCACGGGAAACATTACTACAAAGTTAATTGAGAAGGATTTCGTATAAGTGAGTGTGATAAATAGTGTGTCGAGATCACAAGACTTCTTCTGCCACAATATACGGGGGTAAAGTGGTTGAGCCTTTCTAAGTTAGTGGGAGGATTATGGTTTTACACCAGACTTGGAACGAGGAGTGTGTCATTCGATCTTATAAAAAGATGGAGAGCCAAAAATTCGGATCGGAGACAGAAAGGGGACGGACCCTAGATAAAGTGGGAGAGAGTTCACTCTGTCGTCGGAGAAATGGACGCGGACTCGCAGAGGGAGAGTGCACACCCTTCGTCGGGTGTGAGTACTTTCGTTTCCCTAAGCTTACTGACAAGCATCAGGGGAAGGTTAGGGGGATTTGGTAAGATAGTCGTTAGGATCGAAATTACTAGAGCCTTTGGTCTGAAAGTCTAAGCACTAGCGTAGGCGCCTATCGATAGAAAATGGTGAAAGCCTCGCACATCCGAAAGAGACTAGGGAACGTGAGCTCACCACCTAACTCCACGGTGAACGAGACTGAGCGGGGCGAGGTCGCCGAAGGTAGAAACCTCGACCTGGATCTCTCTGCCCGGACACACATAGGCACAGAAGAGCCCGAGGGTACGCTACAGGTCAACGGGTCCGACCACACCAATGAGAGGAGTCGCAGAAGACGTTCGTCCGAGGCGGTCGGTGAGTGTGTCAGCTAACCTTTTCGGGAACGCCCAAATCCCGTGAGCCACCCACCACCATATTGCACTGACACTCACGAAAAGGGACGAAGGACGGGTCCTTGAGTAGTGTATGGTGGGAGAGGGAACGCGACTTCCTTTCTCTCAGACGAGGAAGTGACCTCTCCAAAAGTTAGGAAATTATTGAAAGGGTCCTGGCCACTCATCATGAAAAGAGAAAACGAGAAATCCAAAAAAAAAAAAAAAAAAAAAATCAAATAAGACGGACTCTTATCCTTTTTGTCTGTTTTAACGGTTGTTTTATATACACGTGTCATTTTTAGTACTGTTCTTACGAGAGGTTCTATTTGTTCGGTACCAAGGTAAAGGAGACTCTTAAGTCGAGAACGACAGTATACGACCATTGAGTCCGAATGAAAAAACTTACTAAGTACTTAGTTACCGAATTTGACATTGACTAAATTCTTTGGTTTACCGTTTAAAGGTGATGTCTTCAAGTCGTACTAACAAATTTTTATATTTAATTTAAGACTTGGTTTCACATGTCTTTGACAAGGTGTCTCTTCGGTAAAAAAAAAAAAGTGGTTCATCCATAAATCTATTAAACAAATAAAATTTCAGACAGGAAGATTCCCTTTTTTTTTTTTTTTCGACTTAAAAAGATCAACCCCTTTGATGTAATAATTGACGATTGATTTTTATTGTGTCTTATTCTTTGAGTGTCCCTTGTTCAGTTCTGTTTTGACTTCGTTCTTTCTACTGTTAAGAGAAGTCAAAAAGAGAAATTCTCATTATCTTAAAACGTCACTTGTCAGTGATATCCACCCCCATGTTATGAAAAGGAGAGAATTTAGACTACTAAAAATCAGTCGTTTGTAATTCGGAAAACGTTCCGAAGGAAACTTATTTACTAACCTTAACGAGAGGAAGTGGATTGTTACCCCTTTCTGAATTCCTCCTAGTTGACAAGGAAAGCGAATTCGACACGAGTCTGAGGAGGTAACAATTTAGTTTGCCCACTCAGGGACCTTTAAATGCGAATTAAGGACGAAGACGTCAGGTGAAAGACTTTATACCGTCGACTTTAAGTGTACGACCTTAAACGATTGACACTTAAATTAAGTATCGATCGGAACGTCTCCACCCGTTCCTCAATCCTTTAGGTATTAAACTTCCTTAAACACTAAAAAATTAAACACACAACACCCGTATCATCTTAAATGAAAGAGATAGTGATCATAATCTTCCGAATTTATTTGGAATTTCCGGTTAGTATATACTTTCTAAAAGTAATACCTTACCAATTCAAAGTTCCTTTGTCTAAAAAATTTAAGTGAGTTAGGGTTTCATTCAGGGTTTAAAATCGAAAGGAGAGAGATTCGGACCCAACATGGACACAGATGCAGATCGAACCACAACTGTTCTGTTTAGATGTTTGTGAGATCCCAGAAACTAAATATCTTCGATTTGTAGGTTAGTATAATAAATTTCAGTTTATAGTTAAGTTTGGTATTCCTAGTCTGTTTCCGAAGAGTTTATCAGACAGAGATTTATAAATTGAGAAAATTTTATAAATTAAATATAATTGTAAAACTTAAAAGTCTTTTTTAACTAATTTCACTAAGAATTTTACTAGATATGTATCCTAATTTATCTCGTATTTTACAATATATAAAAGACTTTCACAAAGTTTCTGAAAATTTCATATCAAATCCTTCTGATTTTCTATATTCTAAATATATAAGAAAAAAAGTAAAAACTACACTTTCCTCAAAGTTTTAAAATTCCCGTTTAGGGTCCTTTTTTTAGGGACTAAGTAATGATCCTGTCTCTCCGGTGTATGAACTTGGAGTCCTCCAATCGTGGGTATAAGTGGGTGTGACACTTGAAAATACTGAAGACTGGAAAGGTATGTATCGCGAAGATTGCCTTATGATACGGGTGGTATGTGTTAGGCAGAGAGGTCTGAGGTAGACCAATTTACAATTTGGTGTTTGGTTGACAATGAAAGACATGTTTCCACTGAGGTCCGACGGAATCCAATCCTGACAAACGACCTAAGAGTAGACTCGATGGTTCTGTTCAGAATTTTCTTACACAGAAAAACTGGGATGGTAATTTGATACTTGAAAAATTACCGTCACTTGGTTCAACTTGGATTTAAACATATAAGTATTAGGACCACCAAGTCTACCATTTCTTAGGTGGACGTTACGTTCTCTGGACCCAAACTAAAGACCCGGTCCCAATAGGGGACTTCTTCCTTTACTACTGGGTGAGGTCATAACAACGGACTTCTTAGGGGACCGGTCTCCTAGGACCACCCGATGTCAGGTGTCCTAACGTTTCTCAACCTATGTTGACTCGCTGATTATGAAAGTGAAAGAGTTGGATTACGTTGACGTACCGTGTATCAACTAAGATTTATTTATATACTTACTTACCCTTTTAAAGGTCCCATGTAACAAAAGGAACTTCCACATAGGGTTCTAGAAAAACAAAACCTTCATAAACTAGAAGTACATCCTTCTTACTTAGTAGAGTTTATAAAGATTTGACTTTAGGTTAAAGTTTTTATATTCTAAGTTTCTACTGGATTCCGACGACGACGACGACGACGACGACGACGATTCAGTGAAGTCAGCACAGGTTGAGACACGTTGGGGTATCTGTCGTCCGGTGGTCCGAGGCGGTAGGGACCCTAAGAGGTCCGTTCTTGTGACCTCACCCAACGGTAAAGGAAGAGGTTACGTACTTTCACTTTTCACTTTCACTCCAGCGAGTCAACACAGACTGAGAAGCACTGGGGTACCTGACATCGGATGGTCCGAAAAGACAGGTACCCTAAAAGGTCCGTTCTCACGACCTCACCCTACGGTAACGGAAGAGGTCTGGATTCCGATCCGTACTGGTTTTATACATCGTATGGACAAGCGATGAATCACTGGATTTCTTACAATGGATAACCACCACTCTTACTTACCCATCTCGAAAAACCTTTCGTTGAACCATTTTATTTTAAAAAACCGAAGGGTCCACCGTGATCACCATTTCTTGGACGGGCGGTTACGTCGTCTACATTCTCTGTACCCAAGTTAGGGACCCATTCCTTCTAAGGGACCTCCTCCCGTACCGTTGAGTGAGATCGTAAGAACGGGCCTCTTAGGGTGCCTGTTACCTCGGACCACCCGATATCAGGTATCTTGACGTTTCTCAGTCTGTGCTGACTTCACTGAACTGAGTCGTGCATACGCACGTATCCATCTTTCGAGATACCTATTCCAAAAGTCACATCACAATGCCATTACACATTTCAACGTCCGAGGGTGTGAGGGTTAAGTGGATTTTATTGAGATGAGAATAGATAAAAAATTAGATAATAAATGAACAAATATATAAAGACATTTTATATAACAAATTTTATACCAACAATTTTACTTTGATCATACTCTTGGTGTCCAACCCGTGTCAAAAAAATTTTAATATCCGCTTCTGTAACTCCGAAACTTTCCGATTCACTAGGTCCCAACTTCTAATTATCTTCACCAAATCCTTTTAAAAATCCGGAGAATTAACAAAGGTAACGTAAATCTGGTGTCATAAGAAAGGTAACGTAAATTTCTGTACGAAGAGATACTTGATGACATGGTCGGAAGATACACTTGGTATATAATGAAACACGACCCTTCTTTTTCTGATATAGTTAAATCGGATCTCAGAATTCATAGTTCAGTTCTGGACAAAAGAACTAATTGAGTGGAGTTACGTAAATTGTATACCTTTCAAAGGGAGGTTTCTCGTTTAAGTGAGAACTCATGTTGGGTTGTTAGAATTGTTTAAACTCTTGAGGAGAATATATCGCTTTACACTAAAACGTTTATAAGTTGTTTAATTTTACTTCCCTCTTTTGAGTCCAATGAATACATTTTATAGTGAAGATAAAAGTTTGTTGTTTTATGATAGTAGTACTTTATAGTTATATGTACTATAAAGACTATGAATCCAAACAAAAAAAAATTTAGTGGAAATAACTCCATATTAAACGTATGATACTTTGTGTGGGTAAAATTAACGTGTTAGGTCACTCTAAACCATTTTCACATGTGAACACATTGGTGAGAGTGTTACTTCTATCTCGGGTAAAGGTAATGGAGGTTTTAAAGGGAGTACGGAGAAAAGTCAATTTAAGTAGGAGTAGGGTCTAGAATTCGTTTGTGACTGGCGGAAAAACAATGGTTTTTAAAAGAGAGAGAAAAAAAAAAAAAAACGGAAAAATTATGAATCAAGAATAACTCTGACGAAAGTACAACAAGATTTCCGTGGTCATATTATCATACAATGTACCTGATATGGTAGTAGTACTTTAGTGTTAATCCGTTATCCCCGTAAACGGTAAGTTCCTACTCGGTGTATTTTACGGTTTTTACAGACTTGCAGTCAATCAGTCGGGTCAATGTCTCGACAGTGTCCCTTACACCGGAGACAGAGATTGTACCCTTACTCAACCGAGGTTATTGTCCTAGAAGTAAAAAGGGATTTGTCGTAAAATGTACCAGAGGATAATCTCTTCTATCGAAAAATAGAAAATCATGTTTTACATAAAATTTTACACTAGGATGAAAACTTTATTAGTATCTAAGACAAGTATAGTATAGTCCTTTTCCTTTAAACATTAGTCTATGCTTTACTGGGATGGAGGGAGGGGTGAAGAGTATAATTTTATAACGGTTAACCAAAAGTTCTAAAAAGGGAGGACGTCGTTGAATTTTTATTAAACCTATAGGTAAAAAAACGAATGACAACACAACACTAAGAAAGGAGACAACAGTGTTCATACTTATAGTCCATTACCCGTGGTAAGTAAAAACACGAATCATCAAAAGGACCCCACGGTCACTGTCCTCTTTACATACGTAATTTTGTTCGCACTACTTTTCGCCGAGAGAAATATTAAAGTCGGGTCGACGGCATAACTACCTATGTTAGAGATCGTGTACGAGGTCCACCGAAGATTACGGACTGAGGGACGTCTTCGGAGATAAACGTGTAGAATTTGGTGAATAACCTAAACTTGTCCTAAAAAGTCGGACTCACGTTATTGTCACAAGAGAACACATTATAAACATTTAGGACCGAAATGTAAAGTGAGTGGTTTGGTAGCAGTCTTCTGTAAGTCACCACGGAAACACGTAAGGACTAAGAGAAGAAACCTAATCTACCACAGGTAAAACACACTGATTTTTCGTATAACTATGTATAAAGGTTTTGACCAACGGGTGTACTGCATTTCGTCAAATTAATTAGTCAGAAGAGTTTACAAGATAAAGAAACAGAGAGTTTAAGTATATTGTAAGTAAATTTCTGGAACATAAGTTTAAAGTGTTTCAACTTGGAAAAAATAAAGTTTTATACATAAAGTCTTCCGGGACGAGTTGAGTTCTCGACAACAAATTTGAGACGAATAACGACATAGTCAACGAGATTTATTAATACGATTTCTAAAAACAAATTACGACTGTTGTAAAATCATACTGTGGGACATTGGATGTGTTAAGTTCCGAAAATGTCAATACCCACCCTTGATCTCTAATGACTTCGTTTACGGAGGAAGAGGAAACTTTGTACTATGTCGTGTCGTTGTAGGTCCGTCTATAAAACGAGACAAGAAAATTACGTTCATCATATTTAAAGTCCTCGAGGATTTATATTGACTATGGAGACAAGTGTTTAGATCTAGTATATTGTAAATTCTCTTAACCATTATCTAGTCAAGTGGTTAATCGTTCTTGTTCTTCACGGACACTAAATGTCCGTTACGGGGTGTACACTGATACAACGACTTGGTATTTCTTTAGAGTAAATAATTGATATACTGTGATCTTGATTAACATATAATTACATAAACATCAAGACTCGGAGACCAAAATAACATTACTAAGAATATAGACTTTTCAACCCGAAGGTAGACTTCTTCCAGAAAGTGATCGTCTATGATAACCATAAGTCTTTGTGACATACAGTGAACCCGACTTGACACCTTAGCGAGATAGGAGACATGTCCTATGAGAGGACGACTCACTACGGACACTCAATCGTAAGGTTTCTTCAACTGAACTTAACACTCGACTTAAGTGAATACACATACACGTCACACCTAAGAATATTCTATGAGACTTTTCACGACCCCTCTATCTCTTTGTTCTCAACACTGGATTTCTAACACAAAGCGAAACATCGCCCGAAAGTAGTCACAAGAAATAACTTGAGACGTTGTGTGTTTCCGATTCGTACGGACTCGACGGTACCTGACCTATATTATTCGATCCCTTGGTAAGACGTAGAACACCCAGTTATTAAGAACCCGATTCTCCCTAAACTTAAGATTCTCCTGGATAAGGAGACGGTCATCATGACAGAAGGTCCAAGTTTCAGATGAAAGACTTTCAGGTGACACTTTTGTATCAGAGAACACAATTAAAATATAGAAGTGTCAATAGTTTCCTAATTAAGTCATGTATTTGGGTTCTGTTAAGGTTTATACAAAATCCTGGAAACCCCGAAACCACCCCTTTGGTTGTTTATTTCGTCTTCCATTTTTATAGTTTATTTTACACTTTTTCATTCGTACCGTGAAAAATCAATGAGTCTTAGGAGTGTAAAATATAGTACTCGATTCACGTGTACCTATATGAATGTGATATATTGAATGTACTAGAAATATCATTGTCAAAATTACCTACACACCCTGAAATTTTTTTATTTTACTTTACTTTCGTGTCGGAAGTTTCAATAAACACACCCTGATATTTCATACAGTTTGACGTGTCGATCCGTAAAGATAGACCGAGAGGTGTAAGATTTAACTCATAAACACTGATCGAAATGGCGGTTAGGACGAGAGAGGAGTCGATGATAGCCGGACTTAAATAGTTAATATAAGATTAAGGGTTTGGTGTGTTAAACCGTTTTACTTCAGTGTGTAGTTCCCATTCTTAAGTGTTACTTGTTTAACTCGATAATTCCTGAAGTGTAACCAAAGAAAACTCAGAGGAAACGTAGTTTCTATTTGAAGTTTATTCTTAAGATAAAAGAGCCCGACTACCCATACTGGTGCGACTCTCCCTGATCGAAGTTTGATTCGGTAAAAAAAAGGGTAAAACCTTTAAGTTTTATACGAAGAGAAAAATTTGGTCTCAGCAATTTGTCACTACGAGAATGGAGAGTCGACACTGTATGGAGCGCCTCCTACTCGCCCGTGAAGATAGTGTTGGGGAGGAGCGTGCTGTCAGTGAACTCTCTTGGTAGGTGTAAGGTGGCATGTAGGAACCTAAACACATAAAGATCAGTGGGTATCTAAAACGGAATGGGATCAAGGAGGTGTCAGAGTACTACCACTGACAATTTGTGTAGTTTGAAGGTTGTAGTCCAGGTGTGGAGAAAGGTTCCCCTCGTGTGAGTAGTGGAGTAATTGTAAGTCGTTTCGTCTCCTCTCCTTAACGAAGAGTAAATCTCACCGGATCTGTTTACCGACACTTCGAAAGAGTGATTTCCGGTCACCTGTTTTTACCCTATCCAGTACATTGATGAGGTCACAGTGTTCGGGTCTATTGGTGTTGAAAGTCAAGTTAAGTCAGCGAGTCAACGCAGGTCGAGAAACTGTGGGGTACCTGACGTCGTCCGGTCCGTCGTAATCTCTGTTTCCTTGGGTTCCCCTCTCAGTGGTGTACAACTCTATATGAAACCTCCTCGATAAATTGACGATGACACTGGTTTAAACAACAAACATTTCTAAGAATATTTTGCGTAAACGGTGACACACGGTCACACAGGAGAAAAAGGAATTTTATGATATTATAGATTGTCATAACCTCTTTCTTCTTAAACTTTCAACTCAATCAATACCTAAAAAGTATTAGTTAAGTGGCGGTTTTGTGTGTGTGTGTAGTTCGTTTTGGTACGTCTCCTTCTTGATTCGTAAATGTTCTTATGACCTAAGATTCGTAAGTAGTGCCCCAAAGATGAGATACACTCCGTCATGAAACGAAGGGAAATCGAAACGTCGGAAACATTTTGTTGAAAGTTAGGTGTCTTTAGACACAGGCAAGTCGTACATCTCTGTCTGGGTGAGAGTACGTTCCATACTATCTTTCAGTCTTACGTGTGTTTGTCGTTAGACAGTCCTCTTACCGGGGGATCCAATGGTAGAATCTTATTCGGACGTGAAAGGGTAGTACGACGGACCTTAAAGTCAAAAGTAAGTCAGTCATACGGACATTACACTTGGGAAGAAGTTTCATACGAAATCAAATTTTTTTTTTTTTTTTTGGAGCAATACTGGACTTTCTCTTTTAATTAAAACCTCCTTTACCAAGTGTAAATATATGACTTTCGAAACCTTTGTACCACTTCACTTCACTTCACTTCAACGAGTCAACACAGGCTGAGAAACGCTGAGGTACCCGACATCGGAAGGTCCGAGGAGACAGGTACCCTAAAAGGTCCGTTATATGACCTCACCTAACGGTAAAGGAAGAGGTCCCCTAGAAGGGTTGGGTCGCTAACTTGGGCCCAGAGAGCGTGACATCTGTCTGCGAAATGGTAGACTCGGTTTGTACCGTCTTATATTGTTAATGTCGTTCGGTGCCTCTTTCTCCACGAAGGGACTATCGAGTCATACATTCCTTAGGCGGACGTTACGTCCTCTACGTCCAGGTCAAGGACCCAACCTTTCTAGGGGACCTCTTCCTTTACCGTTGGTTGAGGTCATAAGAAAGGACTCTTTAGAGTACCAGTCTCCTCGGACCGTCCTATGTCAAGTTACCTAGTGTTTCTCAGTCTACAAACACTCACGATTCAGCGAAGTCGACATAGACTGAGAAACTCTGGGGTACCTGATATCGGCCGGTCCGAGGAGACAGGCACCTTAAGAGGTCCGTTCTTAGGACCTCACCCAACGGTACGGGAGGAGGTCCCCTAGAAGGGTTGGGTGCCTAATTCGGGTGTGGAAAATCCGGAGGACGTAACTGTCCACCCAAGAAACGACCATCACGGTGTTTCTCAGTCTGCATTGGCTCGTTGATTTGTCTGTGCGGGTCTTTTCTCACTGTCTGTGTTCAGTTAATTTTATCTCAATTGTTAATAAATTTTTTGGTGTAATTTGTATTCACATAAATCGTCGGATCTTCTTCAGTATCATGTTCTCGTTACTTACGATTTAAACGTTTTACTTTTATTTCAAACATCCGTGACGTATGTCCAACCCTTTTATTTACGCAAACGTCTTAACAGGTTAATGTCTAACTGGAGAGTCTCAGGTTAGAGGGAACACCATGAAGATAAATTAAGACAAATATTGTAAGATCATACACTAGTCCATATCACCAGTGACTATAATAGAAGACCCAGGTCAAATCAAAGGACCGGAGGAAAGCAAATCCCGGTTTATAAATCACGACCGGTTACTCTACACTCACCTTTTCGAGTTTCCGACGTCGTAAATCAATAGGTAGGTCTTTGGAGGTGTCCTGTAAGGAAGAGGGAGTTGATCCTCCTAATCGTTGTAAGTCCTACCACCGACAAGGTAGTCGGTCCCACTAAGTTTGCCAGTTTCATTGACACGATTAGGAATTACCTATATCTCGTACTTACCGTAACAAGCCTCGGACACTTGAAACCATAACAATAACGTCGCAATCGAGTAAAAAGGACTATTTACGTTATTGAAGACGATTCTTTTTAGAATTCTTTAGGATAAGATAAAACCCCAAATTAAAAATGGGAAGAATCTAGTCAGAAGGACATCGTTGGGTAGTAATTTGATTAAAATGGAGACCTCTAATATTTTACGTCTTGATAAAACGGAAAGTCTTCGAACGGATGGTATAAACAAAGCGACAGATAATTCGTTTGTAATAACTAGTAAATAATCACGGACTATTAATCTACTAGTCCGTGATTAATCTTGGTTCCTAAGTATTTTATGTAATGCGAGAAATCTTCTCGACAATAAGATCATCTGCATAAGGATCAAGATATTCACTTTGGTACCTCTGTCACCCGTGATAACCGATGTCATTACGTTTCTACAGATAACAGAGTGGGTCTCGGTCTGTAGGACGTTACTCTTCAGTTCACCTGGAATCCTTCGTAGTGATTTTTGTTTCGATCATCTCCAGTATCTTAAGGTCAACTCGATAAAGTTTAGGATTTTCTACTACGACACTTTCACGACGTGAGTTATATGGTCGTTTAAACCTTTTGAGTCGTCACCGGTGTCCTGACCTTTTCCAGTGAAAAGTAAAGTTAGGGTTTCTTTCCGTCACGGTTTCTTACACTTTTAATAACGTGTCAAGTCAAGTCAGCGAGTCAACACAGGTTGAGAAATACTGGGGTACTTAGTGTCGTGAGGTCCGGAAGGACAGGTAGTCGTGTAAAGTGAGTAAAGTATACGATCGTTTCATTCCGAGTTTTAAAAGGTTCGATCTGAAGTAGTGATGTACTTTACTCTTGAAGGTCTACAAGTCCGACCTAAATCTTTTCCGTCTCTTTGGTCTCTAGTTTAACGGTCGTAGACAACCTAGTATCTTTCTCGTTCTTTAAGGTTTCTTTTGTAGATGAAGACGAAGTAACTGATGCAATTACGGAAACTGACACACCTAGTGATGTTTGACACCTTTTAAGAATTTCTCTACTCTTATGGTCTGACGGAATGGACGGAGGACTCTTTGGACATACGTCCAGTCCTTCGTTGTCAATCTTGACCTGTACCTGGTCGTCTGACCAAGGTTTAAACTTTTCCTCATTTAGTTCCGACATACAATAGTGGGACGAATAAATTGAATGTACGTCTCATGTAGTACCCTTTACGACCCGACCTACTTCGTGTTCGACCTTAGTTCTGACTTCCCTCTTTATAGTCATTGGGGTCTATCCGTCTACTATGGTGGGCATACCGTCTTTCACTTCTCCTTGATTTTTCGGAGAACTACTTTCACTTTCTCCTCTCACTTTTTCGACCGAATTTTGAGTTGTAAGTTTTTTGATTCTAGTACCGTAGATCAAGATAGTGAAGTACCGTTTATTTACCCCTTTGGTACCTTTGTCACTGTCTGACAAAAAAACCCGAGGTTGTTTGATTACCACTGACGTCGGTGCTTTAATTTTCTACGAACGAGGAACCTTCTTCTCGATACTGTTTGGATCTCTCGTATAAATTTTCGTCTCTGTATTTGAAACGGTTGTTTCTAGACATATCAATTTCGATACCAAAAAGTCATCAGTACATACCTACACTCTCAACCTGGTGTTTCTTCCGACTCTCAGATTCTTAACTACGAAAATGGACACCACGACTTCTTCTGGGAACTCCCAGGGAACCTGACGTTCCTCTAGGTTGGTCAGGTAGGATTTCCTGTAGTCAGGACCCATAAGTGACCTTCCTGACTACAATCTCGACTTCACGGTTATCGAACCGGTGGACTACACTACTTGACTGTGTAATCTTTTCGGACTACGACCCTTTCTAACTTCCGTCCTCTTCCCCTGTCGTCTACTCTACCAACCTACCGTAATGGCTGACTTACCCGTACTCAAACTCGTTCGAGACCCTCTACCACTTCCTGTCCCTCGGACCACACGACGTCAGGGACCCCAGTGTTTCTCAACCTGTGTAACTCTCTGACTTGTTGTTGTTTAAGTTTCTTAGTACGAACAAGAGCGGTCGCGTAAGTCTAATATTCTTACGGAACCGCTTGTGTGATAATAATAATAATAATGACTATCGGAAATTTTAGGATATTTAATCCTTCAACCTTTCCATTGAAATACTAATTTTCACACTGAATATGTGGTTTTTAATGTCAGTTTGACTAATTCTCTAAACAAGTATAAGAGTGTAGGTCATTGAAAACTTCAGGTCCGAATGTGGGTTCTAGATCGAGGTTTCTTACATGAGAGGTCCTAGGTTAAAATAAATGAGTAGTTCGAGAGACCCACAGAGTGGTATTACCTTACGGTCGGTCGTCTTCTACCCTGGGTGTTGTGAAAACTTTCTCGTACAGGGTACCTATCGACACCTTTCCCGGTTCCAAGGAAACAGAGGGTCTTTGACATTTCTAGCATTTACACGATATCCCATCAGAACGTTGAAATTAAAACAGACAAAATAAAAACAACAGACGAATAATTTACGGGGAGACAGTATAGAACTATTACCTTGAAAATTTTGTTCCTTGTACATCCAGTTATAGGCTTTATCAGTTTACCATTCTTCCAAAGTTCGGTTTTCTTTCCAAAAGTACCTCCAATAATGTTGGGAAGTAAGTGACCGTAGTAGAAACCACTTTTCGAACACAAAGAAATACTAACGTCTCGTAAAAGGACATTGTCATGTTGAACCACGTTATATGTACGATGGACTGAGAAGGGACGAACGGTGGGAGAAGAGAGAACCATGTCAACTATACGAAGGTGCGTATCTTTAATTACAACGGTAAAGTCGATTGAGCAACCCGTTCGTGACCAAACATTCGGGTTCGTTTGTACCTTCTTTTCTTTCTTTCGTGTTAGTTCTCACCATCTCTCCCGCAAACATCTAAAATGTTTTAACCATGGTGATTATATGTTAAATGATGTTGTCAAAAAGTTTGACCATAGCTTAACTACGTTTCGTCAAGTGTTATCGTTTTATTATTTCGTCCTTATTTATTTCCGGTTATTTAGTCTCCGTTCTTTATTTGAGATGTAAATTTAATGTTTATATTATGTTAAACCCCAAAAGACAATCTCCATATAAAAAAGTAATCGATAAAATGGATATTACAATGGTCAGATAATTACTAACAAAGTTAGGAACAAGTAATACTGGTAGTGTGTCATAGTTAAGATTTTGGAAGAATTCATGTCTATAGTTGTTTTTACGTCAAATTCAATTTTGACGATCGAGAGGAGTGACAGTAAAGGAAACGGGACTTTTCTAAGTATAAACAGTTATCAATACAGAGTCCTCGTACGACACCCGGAAGTCGATGAGTTTCTTTTGAGTCACCCACCAAACGAATATATTATTGTCCTCTGATCCGATATCGTCACACCCAGTGATTTATTATCTATACATTTCATATTAAAATTGTCAAATACATTCTACTAAAATTTTATGTTCCTATCATTTATTAGATCTTAATTCACTACTAAACGTAAACCTGAGACGCATCAAGGACGACGTAAATTGTAAATCGACTTATGGATCATTGTTATCGATTAATAATCCCGACGTTGATGTCCTTTTATTATAAATTTTAGTGGAAACATATACAATTTACCTCCCCTTCATCTAATGTATTAATCGTTTAATTTTGATAAAATCAAAGTTTTTAATTTTTACTTCTGGAGCACTTCTTTATGAACCACTACATCTATTTTACATTTATTTGATAATCTGAGGAGACTGGACCCAATTAGGGTTGTACAAGTGTAATTGTGTAGTGGGAATGGGTCACATCACAATAGTATCCAGTATCTTTATTCCACATAAAGGGGGGGGGGGGTTTTTTTTTCTTTCTTTTCTCTTACACATAAAGAGGGGACAGTATAGGACAAGAGAATTCTTTGGTTTCGTTTTGTATGCCTTCTTGATTATGTTCCGGTTATAAAAATAGGGATACATACAGTTAGACATTGGTGTTGTCATTTTGAAAGTTTTAGTTTACTTGTAAAATGCAAATAAACGGAATATAAGGTTAATGTTTCTTTCAGATATTTTATCAACGTGAGACATTGAACCTATAAGTTAAGTTCAACAGTTTTATTACTTTATAGTCGACATCGAATTTTTATCTATCAGACACTGGAATTAATCTCATCCATTTTCTTGAAGTATACCTTTCTTTATACCTAATGTATAAGTACCTAGTGTTGAAACAGTAACGTTTCCCCGAATCCCTTAAGTCATTTCGATACCCGGTACGGTACGTCCCGATGGGTTCTGCCTACCCAGTGTGACTTCTCAAGTCTGGTTTGCCCCGGGTGACCTCCTCCTTTACCGTCGGGTGAAGTCCTAAGAACGGTACTCTTGGGGTACCACCACCACCTCCTCCACCACCAAATCAGTGATTCAGTACAGGTCGAGACACTGGGGTACCTAACATTGGACGGTCCGAGGAGACAGGTACCCTAGGAGGTTCGTTCTTGTGACCTCACCCAACAGTGAAGGAAGAGGTCTACTAGAAAGGTCGGGTCCTTAGCTTGGGTGGAGAGGAGACCGAAAAGGTAACGTCCGCTCAGGAAATGGTGACTCGGTGATCCCTTCGGGGACCCTTGAGGTACCTGTCACACTTTTTCGTTCTTCCATACTGTGGCGTTCTACTCGGGTGGGCCAGTCTTTGACAGGTTGTACGATGACCCCTTTTCGTCACCTCCCGTTAATGAGTGTCGAGGTCTTTCTTACTTCGCCGACCCGGTTTCACCTTTACTACGAGTCAACACCTACACAGACTACCACTTTCTTTTGAGACTATGAATTTCTTGTTATAATGTATCCTTTGACCTTACAATCCAGGTACTGAGTGTCACCAGTTCGTCCTTTACCGTTCTGACTTGTGACTGCAGAATCCTTAGTCACTTGATTTTACCTGCCCTTACCCGTTTAAATTAAGTTTACTGGTGATAAAAATGATGATACCCGATCTTAGGGAATCGTCTTTACCTCACCAGGAGTATTAGTTGTTTTCAGACTTTGCGTTATGACGTCACGTTAGAGTTTTTTTTCTTTTTTTTTATCTTAGTAGAGTCAAGTAAAGATTCCATTTGATAAGTTGTAGTGTCATTAGGTTCAGATACAGGGATTGTAATTACGGCTTCTTCAACTTCAACTGTACAAGACACTTCTGGATGTTGTGGAAGATCTTAATTGTGGTTTTTTGCACAGGAAAAGTAGTATCCTCTACAAACCGTCTTTAGCTGTGTTAAGACATTTCGTTAATAGGAAGTTAATGTTTATTTATTTCAATAAATTTTATCTGTATGGGTCTTATTGTCCGTTCAAACAAGAACCTCATCTTTTACTTCGTCTCGTTTCAATTGTCCTAAAACTATTCTCTGGCCAGTATTGTTTCTGGGAAGACGTTTTCGAATTCTCCACTGAGATGTGTACCTGTAGTGGTCTAACAGTTATGACTTTAGTCTAACTAACACTATAAACGTCAGTTTCTACCTCTTCGAGTTATGTCAGTCATTTTTGTTTTGGATCTCTACTGACACAGAGTCTAGTACTCGAGAAATAACGTTTTAAGTCCGAAGTCAACTTCTTTCATCCCTTTTGACGATCCGGTAAGTCCATACTGGATTTCGTTTAGAGAATACTAATATATCACCTCTACTGTTTATCAAAGCTCCCTAATCTAGACCACCTATCTCACGGTCTTTTGATACCTACCTTGACGTATTGAAATGACCTCCGCGACTCGTATTAGTAGGGTTTCTTTCTCTTTACGTTCTTTCGTTTCACCAACAGACTCCTCCGAAATGTTATCGACTCCTTTCTTTGCTTCACTTTCCGTTTCCTCTTTCCCTTTCTATGTCGGTTGACTCACATCTCAAGGTCTCTTGTCGTTCCTGTCTATTCTTGTCACAAGATTCTTAAGAATTTTCTTACCACGTTTCTTTATCTCCTTTTGTTATCTTACTCTTTCTGATCTCTAGAAAAGTTCTTTTAACCTCTATGGTTCCCTTGTGAAGTACGTTTCTACCTGTGTTATTTCCTGTCTTTACTATTTCTGAATTGTCTTCGTCTTCTCTGATTCTTCTTCACCGTTCTTCTGAGTCTTCTTGATTTGTTCTTTTCCAGAATTACTGGACCTATTTGTACTACCACACCAGTGAGTGGATCTCGGTCTGTAAGACCCCACACTCCAGTATACCCGGAATCCTTAGTAGTAATGATTGTTTACATCACCTCCTCTGTCTTAAAGTCGACTCGATGAATTTTATGATTTTCTATTACGACAGTTTACGACGTAAGTTACACAGTCGTTTAAACCTTTTGAATCTTTTCCAGTTTGATGGTATGTCGACACGAATAAAGTGTACGATGGTCCAATACAAGTTTTAGGAAGTTCGATCAGAAGTTATCATGTACTTGACTCTTGGAGGTCTAAAAGTTCGACCTAAATCTTTTCCGTCTCCTTGGTCTCTAGTTTAATAGTTGTAGACAACCTAGTATCTTTTTCGTTTTTTTAAGGTCCTTTTTAGATACGATGAGGTAACTGATGCGATGTCGGAAACTGACAGCTAGTGTTGTTTAACGTTTCAAGAATTTCTCTACCCTTATGGTCTATTGGAATAGACCGAGGACTCTTTGGACATACGTCCAGTTCTTCGTTGTCAATCTTGCCTGTACCTTGTTGTCTGACCAAGTTTAACCCATTCTCCATACTGTTCCGACATATGGCAGTGGGACGAATAAATTGAATATACGTTTCAAGTCAAGTCAACGAGTCAGTACAGACTTAGAAACACTGGGGTATGAACGTCGTGTGGTCCGAAGTGACAGGTAGTGGTTGTGGGTTTCGAATGAGTTTGAGTACAGGTAACTCAGTCACTACGGTGGGTTGTTAGAGCAGGAGATAAAAGGGAAACAGAAGGACGGAAGTTAGAAATGGTCGTAGTCCCAGAAAAGGTTACTCAGTCAAGAAGTGTAGTCCACCGGGTTCACAACCTCAAGTCGAAGTCGTGGTCAAGAAGGTCACTTATAAGTACTGACTAAAGGAAATCCTACTTGACCAACCTAGAGGAACGTTTGGTTCCTTGAGAGTTATCAGAAGAGGTTGTGTTGACAAGTTTTCGTAGTCAAGAAGTCAACAGTCGAATGAAATACTAGGTTGAGAGTGTAGGTATGTACTGATGACCCTTTTGGTATCGAAACTGATCTGTCTGGAAACAGTCGTTTCATTACAGAGACGAAAAATTATACGAACAGATCCAAACAGTATCGTATGCGTCTCATGTAGTACGTTTTACGGTTCGACTTATTTAGTGTCCGAACCTTAGTTCTAACGGTCCTATTTATAGACAACGAAGTCTATACGTCTACTATAATGAGAACTATTTCCACTTTCCCTCACTTTTTTGACTGAACTTTGAGTTGTAAGTTTTTTGATTCCAGTACCGTAGAACAGGGTAGTGAAGTACCTTTTAATTCCCCTTTTTAACCTCATTACTGTCTAAAAAAAAGGAACCTGAGGTTTTAGTGACGTTGTCTCTGACGTCGGAACTTTAATTTTCCGTTAATAAGGAAACTTCCATTCGATATTGTTTGGATCTGTCGTATAATTTTTTATTTCTGTAGTGAAACGACTGATACCGGACATATGAGTTCCGATACAAAAAAAAAGGTCATCAGTACATCTTACACTCTCAACCGGGTATTTTTTTTTTTTTCCTTCTTCCGACTTTTGACTTCTAAACTACGACAATTTAAAACCACGGTCTCTTCTGAGAACTCTCAAGGAACCTGACGTTCCTCTAGTTTGATGAGTCAAGATTTCCTTTAGTTGGAACTTATAAGTAACCTTCGAGACTACGATTTCGACTTCGAGGTTATGAAACCGGTCAACTACCCTTCTCCATTGAGTAACCTTTTCTGGAACTACAACCATTCTTGTCTTCCCTTTTCTCTTTCCCTACCGTCTTCTACTCCACCAATTTATCATAACGGTTGAGTTACCTGTACTTAAACTCTTTTGAGGACCTCAATGATCTCCGGTCTCCTCAGACCACACGACGTCAGGTACCGCAGTGTTTCTCAGTCTGTGTTGAATATTGACTTGTTGTTGTAACTTTCTTTAATAATCACTTTAAATAGACCGGAATTAAAGATTCGTCACTTTTCGTCTTAAGTTCTGTAAGATAAAACGTGTTTAACGGAAGATTAATTCACAAAAGGTTCTAAAATTTCAGTTTCTAATTAAATACGTTAATTAAAATTTTTAGAAGTAATGAGATATAGAATAAAATTTCAAGAGAAAATTATAAAGATATTAACAATTCTCTATTTACTCACCTTTTACGAGGTAAATTAAAATTATAGACTCGTTGACTGATGTGACATACTATTCATTTAATTGTGTTAATCCTTGCACAGTTATCTTATGTCACAACACTCGTTTATTTTGCGTGCGTTTAATCACACGTCGTGTAAATTGGTTGTTTCTTTTGGTGTCGATATGACGTACTATGAATCAGTATTTTTCATACGTTAAATATTACAAAGGAGTTTAAGGCTAATAAAATGTATAGTGTCTCGTGTAAACGTGAAAAAGAAGAGTCTAAAGGGGTCTCTCAAAACAAACACAAACGAAGGAAACTAACAAATAACCGGACCCTATGTCATCAAGACTGGAGAACTGAGTCGAGACGGTGTTTACAAGAAAGAGTCGGAGAGAAAAGAAAAAAATAAAAAATTAACCTATTTTTAACGAAATGTTACAAAACTATTACAGACGACGTGTTGTTGTGTTTGGTCGGATTTAATATGTATAAAGTACAGGGAGAACTCGAAGAAGGGGAGGGGGGTAGGGAGGGGAGAGCCAGTAGTGTCTTGCCCTTCGACCCGAGGGGCACAACGTCTCGTGGAAGAGAAGAGTGGTCAATGGATAAAATGTGTGCAATCACATTTATACAGTTGCGATGACAGAGGGAAGCAGAGAAAGGAGGGGGGTGACACAGGTCTTCAGGTCAGAGATAGACGTAGAGGCAAGGAAGGGATCGATCCTGTGTCTTCGGTACATCTACAGCTGTCTACTTACCTATGTCTACACCATGTTTATGTCCAACTCTATAATGAGTCGGTATTTTTTCTTACTTAAGTTCAGTCAAGATCACTTCACCTACTTGGAAGATGGGTAATATGTCTCACTTCATTAAGTCTTTCTCTTTTTGTTTGCAGAATATAATTACGTGTATATACCTAAGATCTTTTTACCATAGTCACTAGGAGAGAAAAGAATAGACACTTAATTCACCAACTTAATCGATTAGGGATTTCGGTGGAGAACGAACTTCTTTGGGTACCCGTCTTCTCGGAGAACCCGATATCATGTACCCCAACTTTTCTCAGTCTGTACTGACTTCACTGAATCGTGCGTGTTTCGATGAAGATCTAGATACTGAATTCTAGTGAACTTAATCTATATTAGAGAACTAGAAAGGTTCGAAGGGACCACCGAATGTGACATTTCTTAGACGGACGTTACACCCTCTGGACCCAAACTAACGTCCCAACACTTCTAGGGGACTTCTTCTTTTGCCGATGGGTCAGGTCATGAGACGGGACCTCTCAAAGTACTTCCTCTGACCGTCCGATGACAGCTACCCCAGTGTTTGTCAGCCTGTGTCGACTCACTGAAAGTGTGTGTGTGTGAACTAGAAAGGTCGATATTTTACAATGCAAACATTCTGGAGCACGAGAGACAAGGAATGTCGTCAATGTCGTTGACTTCATCAGGTGTTAAATAGAAAATCCTTTCACACCTGCAAGCCTCCCATTGGTCGGAGGTCCTACGATGGGTTACTACGTGTGGAGGTGACGGTAATGGACACATCAGGAGAGAGTTTCGATTAGTCGTGACTGAGATTCTCTAGTTATCCTGTTTCGTCTCACCTGTCCGACACTAAGATTCCGACTTTTTCCGTGACGTCACGTGTGAAGTCGAAGGACCTGGGTACGAAACCTCCTTCGGTTTACGGTAAAACGCTTCGGTGGGATCGTTGGGATACTTATACGTAGTGTGTAAGTGGGTTCTCGGGGTCCTTGCACCTAGGAGTCGGGGTCAGTTCGGATGTCCACTGTCGTCGGGAGACTGAAATGGGTGTATTGGGGTCCCTCCTGATGGGACAGTTCAGGAGGGACTTATTGGCAGGATTCTTTAGACGTACGTTTTTCTTCAAAAAATATAGTGATTCAAACCTTGCTAAACAATGTATTCATACCACTAACCTTACGTGTCTTAGTCCTCTGACAAAGAAGTGTACCACCGTCGTTTTCTCCTTTAATGCTACTTCTGTTTAATAGGAGGTTGTAATAACTAACGTATAATGGGATTTCGTTTATTCAATCTAAAAGGAATTCCGCTAAGGCTAGTCATCCATCTATGTTATGTGCCGTTTTCTGTGTGGACAGTGGAGTCTAAGATTATAAGTATATAAAACTCTAGACCCAAACATGTCTCTTTAGTTTTAGTCATTCTGTAGTAACGAGACTTCCTCGAGTTCGGTTTTACCCTCTCCGTCCTAAGACGTACTAAGAGGGAATACTGATCCTCGTTGAAGATCCGTGATTTCCTCGACACAGAGGAACTGTAAAGGTCAGAAGATTTGTTCACAATAAAAAAGGAAACCCTAAAAGTTTAACGTTTTAGTCCTCCTTTCTTCTACCTACTCTTCCTATTTCTAGTTCACTCCGACCTACACACCCTCTTAGAGGTCCCTCAAACCTTCTCTTTCCTTGATACCATCCACCCACACTCTTTTACCCTCTCTTTCTTAACCCTCCTCCCCACGATACATAACGTCGACAGAAATTACAATGGTTGTCTATATTTACTTTTTTACTTGAAAGAAAAAAACAGGTTTACATGATACGTAAAAATTACGGTAATAAGGTCGTGATGTACGTCGTATTTAAGAGTATTTTCATTCCTTTCCAAGTTACATCAAATCCGTCTCACAAAACCTTTTACGATCTTTGTCTCGATGGTTGAAAACGTCTCGTCGATGATGCTTAGTGTTTGCCCTCTACTGATGACCCGGTTCTCGCTTCGTCAATGTTCCACACCTGCATCCTTGAGGTTGATCTCCCCGTACCCATACACCCTCACCTCTCTCTGTCCGTTCCTGATTAGGACCTTCCCGACCACATGGAACTGAAAAGGATGACGACGATTCAGCGAAATCAGCACAGGCTGAGACACGCTGGGGTATCTGCCGTCGGGTGGTCCGAGGAGGTAGGGACCTTAACAGGTCCGTTCTTGTGACCTCACCCAACGGTAAAAGAAGAGGTTACGTACTTTCACTTTTCACTTTCACTTCAGTGAGTCAGCACAGACTGAGAATCGACCACTGAGAGTTTGTGACCGGTACCTCTCCGAAGGAGTTTTAGGGACCCCGATTTGGAACTCGGGTAGTTTTCGTTTGACTCGGTTGTTGGAGCCTCTGTTCCTCGAGTCGACCTACTCAGAATGTCCGTTGCTTCAAACCTTGGAGGTGACTCCGTACGATAGGACAATCTAAAAACTCGGGCTCTCATGGTAATAGTCTCGAGAGTAGACCTTTCAACGTTACGTCTATTACCCTATGTCCCCTTCTTCCCTGTTCGACCCTTCGTTTCTTCCTCTGAAGTCATCAAGACCACCACTTCTTACTTTTGGACTAGATGTCGTCACCAGAACCCCTATCTGTTTCTTTACTACAGCTCAGTTATCTACAAACTCTGACAATTTTACTCCTCGTGCATCAAATATCATATCATTGAGAAGACCCCAGGGAAACGGGGAGGGAATTTAGAAGATAACCAGTTCGGGATTGATTTGTAAAAAGTTTCCCTTCTTACGAAAGTAAAATAGTAATACCTTTTTCAGAATTTTTAGAAATGTACGTAACAACTTCTCTATGTCATCTTTCATAAATGTTTGTATGTTTCAATAAATTTCATACTTGATTTTTCGCATCATTCGACTATAATCTAATAAAGAAGAAATTTACTCTTCCCGGTAATGTTTCCTCCGTCTAATACTCTTACTACTTGTACTTAGAATTACTGAAGTAGTAAAACAGACATTCTTATTTCTCTTCCGTATAAATGAATTTCCCTAGAACTACTAGTGTACTGGAACACCATTTAAAGTACAAAGACTCGGACATTGGATTTCAGAGTACATTTAATTTTCGAATAAAAGACTTACAATCCGTAACGACCCGATCTTCTTATAGACTCATAAAACTCGTGTAACCCTTGACTCTATAGCGAAGTAAGACAAGAAACGCGACCCTTTAAATGGTAGATGTATAGAAATACATAGATGGATAACTAGTCTATAAATGTTCTGTGTTTCATGGGTTGTAACGAGATTTAGACATTATTTATATCATGTAAGGAGTATTTTGAAATAAGCATAAATATCGACGAAGTAAAATATCTCCTCCTGTGACTCTGTGACTTTACAATTTACACAGGGTATGGTGTGTCGACAGTTCTCCGTCTTGGTCAAACTTGGGTCCTTTAGAGGGAGGTCTTAGACTCAAGAATCGGTGAAGGTATTGAGTACGAGGTCGTTATTATGACTTACTGTCTTTCGCACTTACCTACTAAGTGATGGACCAAGTAACAACGACAACAAATCAGCTATCCAGCGCAGGTCGAGAAAACGACGGAGCGTGTGATATGGGGAGTCCGAGGAGGAAGGTACCCTAAAGGGTCCGTTCCTAGTGACCTCACCGAAAGGTAAGGGAAGAGGTCCCCTAGAAGGGCTGAGTCCGAAGCTTGGGTACAGAGGACGTAACGTCTGTTTAAGAAGGGCAACTCGACAGTCCCTTCCAAATGGACCACGTAGTCAGGATAATTTGTTTATAAAACTCGAGGATGAAACACGGTTCTTGGTACAAGATAGAATCAGACGTTTTACTAGTATAGAATTCGTTTCGTTTTTACGTGTAATTACTACTATGATCGACCTCTTGTCCTAAACCGACTCGATTTAGGTACTCTGGCAAAAAAAGTCAAAGTCTTAGGTACCTTTACGTTAGAACTCCTTGATAGAATATAAAGTAATTGAACTCCCGTTTACTGACGAAAAAAACCTATATAAAAAAATTTGAAAAAATTAACTTCCTATTAACGAAATGCCTTAAAACGACCAAAGATGGTTCGTAGTCGTACTTAGTCGGTATCCACACAGGGGAGGGAGTCTTCGGAGGGAGGGCAGAGGGAGGGTAAGGTGGGGAGATCCAACAACGTCTCGAGGCCAAACTCAAGGAACACAGACCTACATAAAAATTTCGTGGGTAAAACTTAAAAACCAGTATTTATAAGTTTTAATCATGACTTTTTTCTATTTATATTTTAGGTGTTAGACAAAACGACATTCTTTTCAACGATCCGAGAACGGAAGGTCAGTTAGGTATCTCGAGAAGTGAATGAAAAGTCTGGGTAAAAATGGTTGAGAACACAGATAATTGTTATTTACCATCGAAAATTCACATGACTCTTCTCTCATGAGTCGTTATATAATATCTATCGGGTCTTCCGTTACAATAGTATACGTAACATTTATTTTAATACGAACCTATGGGAGAGGAACACTAATGTTGAAAGTCACGATAGAGAGTAACCCCTAAAAAAAAAAATTGGTAACGGAGCGATTTTGACGAGTCAACTTCCTCGTCTTGTATGAGTAAAATAAAGGAACCTTATATAACTCAATGGACAAATAGACCTCTTTAAACTTTGTCTAATAGAACGGTGTTACTTATACTTCATCGTTAAATCATACACCAGATATTGTTCTTAATAAATATTGTTGTAACTTATTACATATTCAAAACTGACACTTTTGTCATTCTACAGAAACCTATCGTTTCTACTACCGCGTAATAATATCTTGTGGAATCTTCGAACACTTTCTTTACAGTAAGATTGTCACAGTACTCAATCAATGGACTTATCTTCCTTCAAGATTCACCGAGGTTACAATCTCTCCGGGACAATACACCCACAAAATAAGAAAGGGTAGAAGTGAGACAATAACTTTACGACTTTCCTTTAATCATAAAGAAAACGTGAAATGTAATCATTTCAAACTAATAAAAAAGGTAGGTATTTGAATCTACTTAGATTCCTAAAACTATTGTTGTTTACCCAGGTATTTGAAGTAGTAAAGATCACAACGACGAATGTAAAAAAACTTGAAATAAAAAGGGAATCATCAAAGTACTAAAACCCTTTGTGAAAAAGAGAAAAAAAAATTGGACCTAAATGGTGACTCTTTTTATATCGACACCGAGTACGTTAAGTCTTAACCTTCAATTAATTATAAATTATAGTTATTAATTATTGTAAATTTATTACATTTTAATAAAATTACACAAATTATGAAATTGTAATTATGAATTATTATGGAAATTATAATTCTTCAGTAATACTATAAATTAATTTCCGAAGTTTTGTCTGTCGACTGAAGGTCTCATATGGGTCTTGATTACCTTAAACCTAACGGAAGGGTTAGTTTGTTGTTTGGAAAGAGAACGTATCAGACTCCTACCATGACCATAACGACCGACGTTGTCTGTCAGAGACAGACAACTGACAGATGTCTCAAGTTTTGTTCTCATTTGATAACGTAAAGGTCCGATAACAAAGACAAGTATTGATCTCCATACGACGATCAAAAAGAAGCAAGAGGGAGGTTCAAGAAAACTCGTCTTAAACTTTCGTGAGGGATGAAAAAAAAGGAATAGTTACAGAGAAGAGACCCATAAAAAGACTTTTCCTTTCTGATATGACGGTGTTTTGAAGATTCAACAACGTCAGATATTTTTTTTTTTTTATGGTTCGGTTAAAGTTACCCCTTTTTTCAGTCATACTGGTGCTATGTTCGGTCTAAACACCCTACTTTTCAACTACGGTGAAATCTGTAAATTAGGTGGTAGAATTGTTACTAAAGAAAGTGAAGATCTTACGACTGTGCCCCGAACTATGTCATAGTAATTTTCAATTAAGTTTTAGTTATTTACCACTATGAGATTCGGTCCGGAATATATGTGAAACTTAGTTTTCCGAACCAATGGTTGGATTAGTGGAGGCTCACGTCGAGGTGCCGTCCGAAAGTAAAGTGTGGGTCCCTCGTCTGTACTTTTAGGGTTTACCTCCTCTATATGTTTGTCCAGAGTCATACGTGTGAGACGATGGGACCCCGACCCACACAACGTATAAACACATGTGTCACACACTTACACACGTCTCGTTCACCCCTAATGTCGACTTTATGTCGTAGTGATTTGTGCGTCGGTATCTTTTTGACATACTCTGTTTGGTTTCCACTCTTCGTGGAAGATCTGACACGAAGACATGCTTTACGGTGGTACAAAAGTAATGTTTCACTTTTATCAATCTTATTTATCTTCGTTCGAATAAAAGGAGAGGTTAAGGAGGAATGGTATATGCCCGATGTCTATTATCGGAAAAAGACAACAGTGATAAATCGTTGAAACCCGGTCCAATATCGTTAGGTGGGGGAAGGTAATATACTGCGATATTTAACGTCGTGTTAAGTCGTGTAGGCACACACTGAAGGGGTTTCCAAAAGATTTTTAGTAATTATATTTTGTAATTACATCTCCCGGACATCCGGAAAAAAAAACCAATTCTCAAATTTAGATAACTGAACATTGACCGAAAATTTTACTGTAAAAAGGAACGACGGAAGTTAAGTCAGGTTTAAAATCTTTTTTTTTTATTTTATTTTTCTACGGTCTACAGTACTCCGGTTATTCGTCCACCCGACTTCGAAGACATGGTTAAGTTTGACCGTGGCGTAGTTTGGACCACCCATATTGGAAATTAAGTGACGAAGGGACCGTGGTCTAGGTCACGGTAGACGAGTCGGAACGATTCGACACGAACAAAGACACGTCCCTGCCACGGTTGTTGCGTTTGACAGAGGATGTACACGTCCCTTAGTAGTCACGTTGATCAAAAAGCTCTGGGTATACCACCGTAGACGCTTACGTGTGACAGTCGTAGCGACGGACATGGTGGGAAGCTCAAAATTCTTACCCTTCTCTATTACGGTCAAACATTAAGTGCTACCTCTCGGTCCTCCTTTGAAAAAGGAAGGAAGACTTACGAAAGTAACCCCCAGAAAACTTCACTGGTGGGTTCCGTACCTTCTCCGAACTGACATCGAGTCCTCGGTTCTTGAGACCCTTCTTCGGAGGTACCTATAGTATGGGTCTAAGTACCGGGAACACACAGACGATGTCTTCGGACGTAGTAGTCTTGGGTCTCAGGAGATGGTAAGTACGTGGTTATGAGGTCGTCAGATAGAAAATTCTTAAGACAGAACAAAAGTAATTCTGAAACTTATGATCCCTTCCACCCGTCGTATAGAACAAATAGTCCCTTATTTTTTTCCACCCCTTTGTCTGAAAGTAATCGGGACAGACGTAAGTCGTACGGAACCTCAACGACTCGTAGAACTGGCTACCCTGAAATATTTCTTTCCGGGAATTGGATAAATAAAGTAAAATACAATAAACGACCCGTGACTACTTCACTAAACGTCCTTTACGTGTGTAGGTAAGACGAAACACCTTACCACCTTTTCTGTCTTCAACGTGCACAGGTCACTTAACGGAATCTTAGGTCCCAAGGGTTCACTTTGTCGCTTTAAAGATCTTAGTACGGATGACTATTAAGGGGTGACTATTACAGGGTCCTGTTAACGAGACTCGGACCGAGGGTCACCTGAATTCGTCCTTAGGGACTAATCGTGACACGATGATTTATTTGTTTATTTACACCTAAAAAGTCAAACGAATAAATGATTAATAAAGAGTATGACTGATTTTATAGATACATTCTTCCTCTAGAACAAATCGAATGACAAGATTTGGACCGAAGATCGTTCCATATGTCGTGTATCGTCAGTAATTTATTCATCGATTAAATATTCATATAAATATTTGTGACTTTTAAGACGAAAACCTATCATATTCTCTTTTTTTTAGTATATACTGTCTTTATATTCTGATATATTATGTCTTATATATTGTGTCTTATGTATTCTATATATTATATATTATGTCTTATATACTATATATTATATATTCTTTTCGATACTGGTTGGATCTGTCGTATAATTTTTCGTCTCTGTACTGAAACGGTTGTTTCCAGGTAGATCAGTTTCGATACCAAAAAGGTCATCAGTACATACCTACACTCTCAACCTGATATTTCTTTCGAATCATGTCTTCTTAACTACGAAAATTAGACACTACAACCTCTTCTGAGAACTCTCAGGGAACCTGATGTTCCTCTAGGTTGGTCAGGTAGGAGTTCCTTTAGTCAGGACTTATAAGTAACCTTCCTGACTACGATTTCGACTTTGTGGTTATGAAACCGGTGGACTACGTTTCTTGACTGAGTGACCTTTTCTGGGACTACGACCCTTTCTAACTTCCGCCCTCCTCTTCCCTTGTTGCCTCCTACTCTATCAACCTACCGTAGTGACTGAGTTACCTGTGTTCAAACTTATTTCAGGCCCTCAACCACTACCTGTCCCTTCGGACCGTACGACGTCAGGTACCCCAACGTTTCTCAGTCTGTACTGACTCGTTGACTTGTCTTGACTATTTTTCACTTCAGAGTCAGTGCAGGCTGAGAAATGCTGGGGTACCTGACATCGAACGGTCCGAGGAGACAGGTACCCCAAAAGGTCCGTTCTTATGACCTCACCAACGGTAAAGGAAGAGGTCTTAACTATATTCTATACTGTTTATAAGTGAACATGTTGACTTAATTACTGACAATCATTCATTGGTATATGTTCATCGTGATAAATGACTCGTAACTGAAATATTATTCGGGACACGATTCGTCAAGTGTAAGAAATAGAATAAAATATTAAAGTCTTTGGGAAAATCAATGATTAAACCAAGGGTAACATGTCTACTCTTTTGACCCAGACCTTTTAAATCGATCATTCGTGGTCTTAGTTCTTAGTTTAGGTCGAGATAGTTGAGGTAAGATTCGTGTTATAATTTGTCGGAGAAGAGATAGTTTTATAAACCATTTAAGTCATTTAGTTTAAATTTTTCACAGTCTTTTTATCCAAATAGAAAGACGGAATACAATCCATAATGAAGTTTTTAAAGTACAGATAATTTGATAGTAATAATAATAATAATACAATTATTAAACCTTATCCATACATACATCTACAAATCAACAAATTTTCTGTAAGTATAGGATATTATATGTTTTGTATATACAGAGTGATTCTTAGGATTTTAAGAGTTCATATTTCTTATATTAAGAGACAATTATGGGCACAGACTACCAATGTAAAGACGTATATACCCGTCAGGACTAACGACATAATCACTGGAGTTATGGTAGACGTATTATTTCTAGAACTTTATGTTCCGTCCTGGTAAATCCTTTTTCTAATACTTTAACGTGACGTTATAAATAATACGTATACAAATTCTTGTAATTGAGTTGACTATTTGTTAATTTTGATCCCTATCTTATGTAAAGGATTTGTATTTTCATATTTTAATGACTTTTTTAATAATAAATAGAGACTAAAATCCACAGTGAGATATGGTACTTTATCAAATTCGTCGTGTTCGTCTCAGATTCTTGTAAAAGGGTAGTTTTCTTTATGTAGGGTGTTTTAGTCTGAATGATATTTAAGTATAGATACATCTATTGACGGAAATTGGAGGTTTCCTAGAGAAAACTTTGAAATACTACGAGAAGTGACACTAGTTAAGTTGAATAGTAGAAGAAAGGGGAAGTGAGGACCGAAAGAGGTCCGGTGTGTGTGTGTGTGTGTGTGTGTGTGTGTGTGAAAATAAAAAATTCGTCGTAGTTGTTGTTGTTTTTTTGCTACCTCATTCCTTCCTTCCTTCCATCCTCCTTCCTACTTCTTGTTCGTTTGTGTAAACTGTGGAGAGTGTCCCTCGTAAAGATCGTCTTTAAGTCGGTTCAAGTAGAGTTTATACGTAAAGAAGAGTCATTAATGAAAATGATTACGATCTCTCTGTAATCTTGTTCTACATTTCCCAGTCTTCTCTACCTCTAAAATTTTCCCTTTACCTAATATTTTTTCGTTTTTACGTATATGATACGTTTGTCTTCCCGTTAGTAACATATACGTTCAAATCCTTATGTGTGAGTCTAATTACGATCGTTGGCAATTCTTATACGGATTAGGGTCCGACGTCATTAAAAAGATCAAGTGACTTAACGAAGTTCCTAGTTTATACTATTACCTGTACTGTGACACAACAAGTCACACCGTACTCTGTGTTTACATTCCACTGAAAAGTATTCACAATAATAGGAAGGTACAACGTCAGTACCGGGTTTGTGAAAACAGTTGTCTTTTCCCACTCGTTCTGAGGAGTAGTCCTTTCAGACTGAGGTTTGCCGTCTACGGCCCTTTTACTGGTGAAACGTGTAAATCCAAGGTGGAGTAGAGTGTGGCTTCGACGGTCCAGTTGACTGACCTCGAAGCATTTGGATTTAGTCGTGTAAAACTAAGATTCACTGGTGACCGGAGTAAACGTAAGTCCATCCAGATCGTAGAACCTTAGACAAGTCTCAAATTTGGAGTCACTTTTTAGGGGAACCGACTCTCAGCAACCTCCTTCAATTCGGAGTGGAGTCCCTTCGAAGGACTCTACCGTCCTGACTTCTGTACTAGTTTAGGAAAGAGTGAGGTCGGGACGGAGGGTCCTATCTGGCACGTCGAAGCGTGAGTTCTCATACCTTCTTTACTTGTTCTCGAACGAAAGGAGAAAGGAGGTCCGCACCGACGTAAGAGACATGGAAGGAACTCGGAGGTCCCTGATGAGAAAAGGTAAGAAAACAGAGAAGTACTTTGATTCACACAACACTGTGGTCAAGACGGGTCGTTGTTGTGTCGTATTTTCCTGAACGAACATGTAGTTTTGTATCATTGTGTTTGTGTCACCTTTGGAACAAATGTTTCTAGACAACAGATTCGGGAAGTAAAATTAGAGGTGTTTTTGGGGAAAATTATCTACTCTTTTGATTCCGAACTCCTCCACTTCTCCAAACGAATCCTATACGTTTATATTCACATTCTCTGTCTGAGGTTTGGTCTCACATATACTGTAGGTATAGACTGAAGAACTTGGGTCCTGATCTCGACACGTCTGTCCCCGTGACCACCACACGACCCGCCCCCCACCCCCACCGTTCTTCGGAACCTCAATAGTACCGAGGGAATGAATTTCTGACGAAACACGCTTTTTTTTTTTAAATATAATTTGGTCAGTCCTAGAGAATACATCATCTTTCGATACTCCTGTAAGTCAAATTTAAAAGTTTTACATTCTTAAGTTCATTAATGGTCACACAACACTGAACAGTATCCTCATCGGGTCACTCCCTTTCGTTTGACACTTATGGTGTGCCCCGAGACAACTAAAAGTCAACGATTCAGCACAGGTCGAGAAACGCTGGGGTACTTGATGTCGTGTGTTCCAAAGGGACAGAAAGTGATAGGGGGACTCAAACCAGTCTGAGTTCAGGTAACTCAGTCAATACGGCAGGTTGGTATAATAAGAGACAACGGGAGTAGAGGAGGGTGGAAGTTAGAAAGGGTCGTAGTCCTAGAAAAGGTTACTCAACCGAGAAGTGTAGTCCACCGGTTTCATAATCTCGAAGTCGAAGTCGTTGTCAGGAAGGTTACTTATAAGTCCCAACTAAAGGAAATTCTAACTGACCAAACTAAAGGAACGTCAGGTTCCTGAGAGTTCTTAGTAGAGGTCGTGGTGTCAAACTTTCGTATTCAAGGAGTCACGAGACGGAAGAAATACCAGGTTGTGAGTGTAGGTATACACTGCTGACCTTTTTAGTATCGAAACTGATATACCTGGAAACAGTCGTTTCATTACAGACGAAAAATTGTGCGACAGATCCAAACAGTGTTGAAAAGAAGGTTCCTCGTTCGCAGAAAATTAAAACAACAACGTTAGTGGTAGACGTCACTAAAACCTCGGGTTCTTTTATTTTAGAGAGTGATAAAGGTAACAAAGGGGGTTGATAAACGGTACTTCACTACCCTGCTCAACGGTACTAGAATCAAAAAACTCACAACTTAAAATTCGGTCGAAAAAGTAAGAGGAGAAAGTGGAAGTAGTTCTCCGAGAAATCAAGGGGAAGAAAAAAACGGTAATGACACCATAATAGACGTATAGACTCCAACAATAAAGAGGTTCGTTTGAACTAAGGTCAAACCCTAAGTAGGTCGTTCCGTAAAGTGCACTACATGAGACGTATCTTCCGACTCACGGCTTTTTAACTACGAAAACTTGACACCACAACCTCTTCTGAGAACTCTCAGGGAACCTGACGTTCCTCTAGGTTGGTCAGGTAAGACTTCCTCTAGTCGGGACCCTAAAGAAACCTTCCTTACTACGATTTCGAGTTCGAGGTCATGAAACCGGCGAAGTACGTTTCTCAACTGAGTAATCTTTTCTGAGACTACGATCCTCCCTAACCCCCGTCCTCCTCTTCCCCTGTTGTCTCCTACTCTACCGACTTACCGTAGTGCCTGATCTACCTGTACTCAGACTCACTTGAGACCCTCAACCACTACCTGTCCCTCCGGACCGCTCGACGCTAAGTACCCCAGCGTTTCTCAGCCTGTGCTGACTCGCTGACTTGACTTGACTGACTGAGACGTATATTCAATTTATTCGTCCCACTGTTATATGTCAGAACTGTATGAGGAAAGGGTAAAAATGTATGGAGATTATTGAAGGAGATCGTTGGTCACCAAGGGTTTAGACGGGTGTATAATCATAATAGTCTTACGAAAAAATTTCATGGGTACATATCCGATATGGTTGTTTTTAAAACTAAATTGACTATACCTTACACGAGATTTTCGAGGGATCCCAACTGTCACTGAAGAGTTTGTTTTTCGTGTACATTGTGACAGTAAATCCATTCGTACTAAATTTTACAAAGAAAAGTAAGTAAATTTATGTGTGAATAACATACGGTAGGACTCGTCCGGTGAAACGACCCGTGTTACTATGAATATAGTTTATATCATTAAGTCCAGACTTTATATAACGGAAGTTCGGACTTTCTGACATTTAATTAATCTGACGAAGGATTCAAAGGTAGTAGAGTGAAGACGGGAGTCCATCTAATGATAGTTCTCGTCAAACTCATTTGAGAAACAAATCGACCACCGTTTATTTTACTATCTGCTTTCTTTCCCTATCAAAGTGGTATTACAACGGTTCTCCGTCTCAAGAATCTCCTGGTCAAGATCTACTTCCACTTCATTTCTGTCCCCTTTCTCATTTTTATACTGTCTTTCCTTATACCCAGTGAACGACTCTTATATGGACTGACTTAAAACTTAAAGAGGTCTAGTCTACAACTTTCTAACGATTCGGTACAATTTTACTTTCTACGACTAAAATTCGTATGTTTGCAAAGGTGGTTTGCTCAATAACGTTGTCACTGTGGGTTCTGACTTCCTCTGCCACTCTCTTTCCCTCCCTCTCTCTCTGTCTCTTTCTGACTCTTTCTTCCTCTCTCTACCTGTCTCCTTTATTTCTGAGGTCGTTTCCTTAATGTCTACAACAGTAAAGTCCTTCAACACGAAACTTCATCACGAGTATCTTATATTAAAGTAAGTATTAAAATGACTAAACTTTTTACAAATTAAGGTTATGGGTCGTACTTTTTGTCTGTGAAACGTCTTAAAATTGAGTACTTAAGTCCTGGGTTAGGCGGAAGGTCCACAGACAAACGTTTAGACCTAAACTTCACTGTGGTAAGTCAACTTATTGTGTGTATTCGGTCCGTAAATTTACGTAGGAACAAGGAGGATAGTGTGACATTGATAATATGATAAAACTCGTGGAAATACACACCTTGTCAATAAAAAAACAAACAAACAAAACAAAATAAAAAAATAAATAATAAAAAAAAATTAAAATTTTAGAAATTAAGAATGTACGCAAGGGTTTGTACTTGGGGGGAGGGTGGAGGGAGGGGTATTGTAGAGAGACCCAGTAGGGGCACGTGGTCGAGGTTCGTACGACATAGGACGTAGTCTGTATCTGACCGCTAAGTTAAGAATGTACTATCAAAATTCGTGAAGGTAACTAATTTGGTAAAGTCGTAGTGTTATCGGGACAATGTGCCATGAAGTCACGAAGCATCTCGTCTCAAGGGACGAGACCTAGAGGGAAGGGTCGAGAGGGAAGCTCTCTCTTACCCGACGCCCCTCGGTATCAATAGTAATCGTTTCTCAGAGGTCGACGGATATAATCCCTCAGACAGGGTCGAAAGTGAGGTGCTGGTGAGACAAAGGCCAGACGGGGGTCGGTTACTGGTTCGTGTCATGCCCATGATTGCGGCTCTGTGGACACAAGTTATACCATAAGAAAATTACCTTCTACAAATGAACCCCGAGGGATAGTCGGACTGGTTCTGAAAGAGTCTTGACGAGACGTCACACTCTGAGGAGGACGTCCTCAGAAAAGGGGTGAGAGGAAAGTACCTACACTAAGGACGGGATACCATCCCTCCAAGAGGTACTGACAAGAACAAGAGAAAGGGAAAAGACGAAAATGTCTACGAAGAGAGATCAAGAACACGTAGATTTAGACAGAACGTAGACGAAGAGTCTCAAGACCTTGACTGTGTAAAACCAATTGGTATGAGTTGCCCCTTGAAGTAATTTTTGTAGGTTCTAGTGCACTGGTCTTACATTACTCTGGAAAGTTAGGTCCGTCTCACTAAAGTCTCACAGAGAGAATAACTAATAGAGTAAGGGTGAAAGGTTTGACTCTTGAGGAACCCTCCTTCCCCTGACCTTACACCTGGTGTAAAACACAGATTACTTTACCTTGACACTACCTAAACACCCCACGCCATTGTTTTTCTAGTACCGTAGCGACCGTCCTATAAGTAGAGTCGACGACCCTCGCATCCCGTCGCGACAAGAGAATCGACTCGACATGAATCGAAAGTCCGGGTCCCTCAGACTTTCCTTTCTAAACAGAAACTCTAAATTCCACGTCTTTATTTACACGGGACAGAGTACCTGACCTCTTTTGACAATGAATTGTTAGTGTGTAATAAGTTACATTACTTACCGTCTTGGTCTCCTTAGAGAGTACCAAGAAAGGATTCAAGGAACGTCCGGGACCCCGTACAATACCTCTTGTTATTACACTTCCTGTGGGTCTGAGACCATCCTCCGCTTGGACTCAAGTTTGTAGACGAGGATTAATAGTCCCACTACGATGTTTATAAATTAGACTACCACGAAGTTGAAAAAGTAGACTTGAGATCTTTATATGAAGATTTACAATTCCGTCACGTACACTATTACATTTAAAAACACTGAGTACCGTCATTCGAGAGGTTTAAAAATAAAGGGGGGTTTGTAGAAAAATTAAATAGACACACTAAATCAAAGGGGTACTTGACTTTACGGAAAGTTCATGACCCTTCCGGTATCGGTCGTTCCTGCTCGCGAACGAGGATTGAGAAAGATAGGCTTGGTACCACCTAATCGGATATAAACAATCCAAAAGTATAGTCGTGAAGACCGTCTACATCAGTGAGACACAATAAGTTCCTCATTTTAGTTAACGAAAAGTGAGACGGTTTATTCGTGTGTCAGTTCGGGTGCAAAAGTATAGAGGACGAAGAAGAGAAAACCCCTGGACAAATACCTACCATCTCTCAGTTCTCAAAAGGAACGAACGGAAGTTTTTGTTCGTTCACCAGTAAGACTGGTGAGGTGTATCCGAAGTGTCAAATACTTTATGGAACCCATGTTGTCTCCCCTACTCGTCTACCAGGACTCTGGTGGTAGAGTAAATTTAATCTCGAAGAGAGTAAAATTTCTAAGAGAAACTTCTTTTCTGTTTTACTAAAGACAAAGTAGTAACGTGTCGTTTAGTAAGGTGTTACATCACTGAACACGTTTGTCACTCTTCAAATAAAAGAGAGTCAAAGAGACCCAGTCTTTAAACCTTTCCTGAACAAACCGAGTAAGAAGGATCTTCTCCCTGAGTACGTCCACACCAGTCTACCATCGACCTCGACCTCGTCGATCCCCGACCGTTTCGAAGAGAGAAGTAAATCAGGGTCTCTAAGAGGTACACCAGAAAGGTGTGTTTGCGTAAACTTGAAAGTGTCCCGTTGTCGGAATCCCTCCAAGGTGACAGATGGACCTCTAAACACGTGCTCGGGGCCCCAAGTCCGAGGTTCCGGTTTCGGTATAGTGAAAAAATAATGGTTCGTCGTCTTCAGTATCAGTGAAGGTGGTGTAAGATAACCAATAATCGTTCAATCTTAGGGTGAGTCTTAGTTCTCCCCTTAATCCGAGATGTTAAAAGATTCTTTTACCGTTCCAAGATCTTGTCATACACCGTAATAATACCGAAGAACCCTTTTATGTTAGTGTCCATCCGTCTCTACTCATACATCTATCTCTACGAACTTAGGTGACTTACGGTCAGACAACTTACACACACACACACATATATATATATACAGTTGCACACGGAGGCACGAATCAGCGAAGTCGACACGGGCTGAGAAACACCGAGATACCTGACATCGGGTGGTCCGAGGAGGGAGGAGGTCCCCTAGAAAAGGTCCTTAGTCCGGGGTCAGAGTGTAGAGGACGTAACTGTCCTCCCAAGAAATGGTGATCGCGATGGACCCTTCGGGTGCGTGCATACAGTCATGGATATATACAATGTGAGTGTGTATATATGTGTGTATGTTATCCCAAAGAGTTTCGTACCGGACACCTGGGGAAGGTCATCAATTTAGTGGACTCGCACCCGACTTTAACGCACTGTCTTTGTGATAGGTGCGAGTCACTACCAAACGTAAAGTAAAAGGAGATCAACATTATCGAAGATCAGGATGACGTCGACGTTTCTCCACAGACTTACACTACGTGACTCTTGGCAAGGATTCACTGGGACCTTAGAGACTGACTCGACGAACTGATAAGTTTAGTTCGGGGGAGAACGTCCCCTTATATTACTCTAACCAGGGGTTGGAGCAGGTGAGGTTACATCTCCATCGTGGGTTTAAGTCGAAAGGTGTCCAAGACACCCAAGAAAGAGGAATGCGTTCCTCGACATTAAAGAGTCTTCGAAGTTTATAGACTTCATAACCAGCAAAAGATAATAATCCGTTGAAGGTATTTATTGGTCATTGAAGCTGAAAGACGGTAAGTGCATGAAACATGTAGGGACAGTGTGTAGGAGAGATGGAATCTCCAGTACTCCCTGTTTATAGGAACAAACCCTTGTGTTTAAGTGTAAAGTGTCGGAGTGTGGATCGCTAGAATTGTCCGACATGAAAAGAGAATAAAAACACTGCAAAGGAAAACGTCTCAGGAAATCTTACGAGTAAATAAAACCTTCATCTTTTACTATGTGTAACTCCAAATATTTAAAACTGGAACTAGAATATGTTTGATTTTACTATGTGAATTTCTAGGACCCTAATTTTGACTTTTCACAACCGAAAGAATAAACAGTCGAGTAAATGGAACTGGTAAACGTCAGTGTACTGCTCTAAAGGTGTAAATTATTTACTTAACCAATAAGTCCCGTTTTAATAACCAGAAATATAATCCTATAAAATGAACATCCATGGAGCATAAATCGTACAACTATAAAGACTTTAGTGTTTGACTGACAAATATCTTGTTTTCGTTGAAAGTCGGTACGAGGACATCGGACATTTGAAAAATTTACAAACTTAATTATCGGTCCTATTATATTTTAATCTCTCTATCGAAATTTTTAACCTATAGATCAAAAAGAACTTTTAGTAGTCTCGACCGTGGTGTTCCGTGTGTCACGAAAAACGGTCATTAGTCACCTACCATTCATGGACAAGGGTAACGTGGACCGACAACCAATTAGACGAAATGAATAAAACGTATTGGAGGAACCGGGGACTCCTACAATTTAAACTCTGAGAATTATTTAAAGCATAGAGTTTATAAGTCGAATATTTTACTACTTATCATTACTTCGAGCATAAAATTGACTGTATAGATAACTTTATGTCTCCTCGTTACCTTTTGTAGTTTTCTCGAAGTGTCACATGTTAGTGGGTTCTCATTATCATCTCGATAAGCCATCATTAAATAGACAGTTGGAGTTATGTATGGATTTATATACCGTATTTTAAGTACGTTATCTTGAGTACGTGAAATAAGAATCCACTCATGGGATTTGGGAGTAAGTTGTGGGTAAACGAGAATTCAGTACGTTCATCTTTCGAATCTTTCCCGTTGTTTCTAAAATGTTTATTGGTATTAGGGTAGTATGTCTTATGACAAATATCATATGATATTTCAGAGAACGAGAAAAATCCGTTGACTTACGTTTAAATATTTTTATTATAACCATAGTACGACATATACATCATATAGAGATATATATGTAATATATAGTAGAAAATTGTGTAAAAAAAGTTAATTACGTGAGGATTAAAAGGGAACACTGGAAAAAAGACATAAAAATTATAATTATTGATACCATAAAGTGATTTATCCCAGTGGTACTAAATAAATTGGATTGAAAAGGTCAATAATAATAACTGTAATAAATTATTTATGGGAACTTTTACTTTGAAAGTGAAATATAAGTAATAATAAAAGAGTCATATGACATACTTTTATTTGTGAATCATATTTCGTCATCTTCGCCCGTTACGACCGAGTTCACTATTCGTGTAGAAATTCTGAAACGGACGAATAAAACCTTTCTGAAGATAGAATCAGACCCAACGAAATTATTTGATCTATTGAATATAATTGTCAATATCATGACCTCCGACCTTTCGGGTTCTAAAACCATAGTCACCCAAACCATAGACGACTCTAAGGAAGGACCAAGTATCTGCCGGTAGAAACGTGACATAGGAGTGTATTGTCTTCCCCGTTCCCCGAGAGTTATCTACAGTAAAGTCAAGTTAAGTCAAGTCAAGTAAAATCAGTAAGTCAGTACAGGTTGAGAACCGCTGGGGTACTTAGTGTCGTGCGGTCCGGAGGGACAGGTAGTAGTTGAGGGTCTCAAGTAATTTTGTGTACAGGTACCTCAGACACTACGGTAGGTCGGTAGAGTAGGAGCCAGCAGGGGAAGAGGTGGACGGGGGTCAGGGAGGGTCGTAGTCTCAGAAAAGGTTACTGAGTTGAGAAGTGTACTCCACCGGTTTCATAACCTCAAAGTCGAAATCGTAGTCAGGAAGGTTACTTGTGGGTCCTGACTAGAGAAATCCTACCTGACCAACCTAGAGGAACGTCAGGTTCCCTGAGAGTTCTCAGAAGAGGTTGTGGTGTCAAGTTTTCGTAGTCAAGAAGCCACGAGTCGGAAGAAGTGTCGGGTCGAGAGATTAGGGTAGGTGCTCCTGAGTCGAAGTACCGGATTAGTAGAGTTCACAGGATAAAGTCTATGGTAGTGTGACCCCTAATCCAAAGCAGAATACTTAAAACCTAGGGTCCATAACGTATTTTCAAATAATACATCAATTCGATTATTTGTGTAAAAAGAAAAAATTCACCATTCAAAGTTGACCCGAGGGGGCCATTGAGTCACCATTTCTTAAACGGACGGTTCGTCCTCTACGACCAAGGTAGGGACTCAGTACTTCTCGGGGACCTCTTCCTTTACCGTTGGTAAGGTCATCAAAATCGACCTTTTAGGGTACCTGTCTCCTCGGATCGTCAGATATCAGATACCCCGACGTTTCGCTTATTTGTTGTGTTTTAAAATTATCTAATCAACTATAAGATCACTGTCATAATATTTATTCATACTGACTCGTAGTCTCAAGACTGTTTTTCACCACGAGATTCGTTCCCTTACCGTTTGGTGAAGTCATAAGAACGACACTCTTGGGTACTTATCATACTTTTCCGTTTTTCTATCCTGCGATTTTCTACGTGAGAGGTCCAACCATCCACAGGTTATACTGCGACCTCTTATCACCTCTTTATTGTGGTCTTTCTTACTTCTCTGTCTGGGTTTCGTTTTGTTACGGGTCAACAACTACACTGACCACTACCTTCATTTCAGGTTACGACATTTCTTGTTATAACGTATCCTCGGACCTTACAATCCAGGTACTTAGTTCCATTTAACCTTCACTAGTGTGCCCTCTACCGTTCTCACTTGTAGCTGTAAAATCCTTAGTCACTTGATTTTACCCAACTTTACCCACTTAATTTGAGTCTACTGGTAATATAGATGATGACACCCGTTTTTAGGGAATCTTCGTTACCTCATCGGGAGTATCAGTTGCTTTCTCAGGTTTTACGTTAAGAACTCACTTTAGAGTTTTTACTGTCTTACTAGAGACTAGCAAAGGTTCCGTTTGGTAAGTTATAGTGTCATTAGGTTCAGATACGGGACTGGTTATTACGACTTCTTCGACTTCAACTTACCAAGATACTTCTGGATGTTCTGGAAGATCTTGACTGTGGGTTTTTTCTACAGGTAAAGTAATATGCCCTGACCTTACGTTTTCATCCTTCAGTTCTTTATGGACCTCATTGTCCGTTTAAACGGGAACCTTATGTCTTACTTCGTCCCGTTTCCAATTATCTCAAAAAGGTTCTCTTGTGTGTGCAGTATCGTTTGTGCGAGAATGTTGTCGTGTTCTCTTCTGAGATGTATACCTGTAGTGGTCTACCAGTTGTGGCTTTAGACTAACTAATATAAGAAACGTCGGTTTCTACCTCTGTGAGATATGTCAGTCGTTTTTGTTCTGGTCCTCGACTGACACCGAGTCTAGTACTTGAGGAATGACGGTTTTAGTCTGAATTTAACTTCTTTCATCCTTTTTGGTGATCTGGTAAGTCCATACTGGATTTAGTTTAGGGAATACTAATATGTCACCTTCACTCTTTCCATAATCTAGACTATCTGTCTCACGGACTTCTTGTTTCTTACCTGGAAGTACTGAAACATGTCCTCCGTTACTAATTCTGATAAGGTTTCTTTTTCTTTACGTTTTTCCGTGATGCCAACAGACTCCTCCGGAATGTTTATTAACTCTTTTCTTCTCTTCACTTTTTGTTTCCTCTTTTCCTTTTATATAGGTAAACTTTCTTATCGTTCTTATCTATAATTTCTGAAGGAGTTCCTAGTTACGTTTCTTTATCTTCTTTTGTTATCTTACCCTTTCTGATCTCTAGAGAAGTTCTTTTAATCTCTATGGTTCCTTTGTAAAGTGCATTTCTACCCGTGTTATTTCCGTCTTTACCATCCCTGGATTGTCTTCATCTTCGATAATTCTTCTTCACCTTTCTTATGTACCTTCTTGAAGTGTTTTTTCTGGAAGTGCTGGGTCTATTGGTTTTACCACACTAGTGGATGGATCTCGGTCTACAGAACCTTACGTTTCATTCACCCGGAATCCTTCGTAGTGATACTTGTTTCGATCACCTCCACTACCTAAATGTCAACTCGATGAAGTTTAGGATTTTCCACTACGATAAGTTCACGACGTGAGTTATAAAGTCGTTTAAACCTTTTGAGTCGTCACTGGTGTCCTGACCTTTTCCAGTCAAAAGTAAGGTTAGGGTTTCTTTCCGTTACGGCTTCTTACAAGTTTCATGGTGTGTTGACGTGAGTAGAGTGTGCGATCATTTCATTACGAGTTTTAAGAGGTTCGGTCCGAAATCGTTATACACTTGGCACTTGAAGGTCTACAAGTTCGACCAAAATCTTTTCCGTCTCCTTGGTCTCTAGTTTAACGGTTGTAGACAACCTAGTAACTTTTTCGTTCTCTCAAGGTCTTTTTGTAGATAAAGACGAAATAACTGATACGGTTATGGAAACTGACACACCTAGTGTCATTTGACACATTTTAAGACTTTCTCTACCCTTATGGTCTGGTGGACAGGACGGAGGACTCTTTAGACATATGTCCAGTTTTTCGTTGTCAATCTTGACCTGTACCTTATTTTCTGACCAAGGTTTAGCCCTTTCCTCATGTAGTTCCGACATATAACAGTGGAACGTATAAATTGAATATACGTCTCATGTAGTACACTTTACGGTCCGACCTATTTCGTTGTTCGACCTTAGTTCTAACGACCCTCTTTATAGTTATTGAACTCTATGTGTCTACTGTGGTGGAAATGTCGTCTTTTGTTTCTTCTTAATTTCTCGGAGAATTACTTTCACATTGTCCTCTTACTTTTTCAACCGAACTTTGAGTTCTAGTATCTAGTTACCTTGTTTTGTCTTTCGGGTCTCTATATAGGTACGTGGATACCTGTGGAATAGAAACTGTTTCATCCGTTCTTATGTGTCACCTCTTTTACGTTAGAGAAATTGTTCACCACGACCCTTTTGACCAATTGGTGGACATTTTCTTACTTTGATCTTGTGAAAGATTGTGGTATGTCTTTTTATTTGAGTTTTACCTAATTTCTAGATTTACATTCTGGTCTTTGATATTTGGTATCCCAGCGTTTCTCAGTCTGTGCTGACTCACTAACTTGACTTGACTTGACTGATCTACCTGGAATCAGTCGTTTCATTACAGAGACGAAAACTTATACGATAGATCCAACCAGTATTGAAAAGAAGGTTCCTCATTCGCAGAAAATTAAACTACCGACGTCAGTGGTAGACGTCACTAAAACCTCGGGTTCTTTTGTTTCAGACTGTGGCAAAGGTGACAAAGGGGTAGATAAAGGGTACTTCACTACCCTGGTCTATGGTACTAGAAGCAAAAGACTTACAACTCTAAATTCGGTTGAAAAAGTGAGAGGAGAAAGTGAAAGTGGTTCTCCGAAAAATCAAGGAGAGGTGAAAGACAGTATTCCAGGCAGATCAGTTCCGATACCAAAAAGGTCATCAGTACATACCTACACTCTCAACCTGACACTTCTTCCAACTCGCGGCTTCTTGACTACGAAAACTTGACACCACAACCTCTTCTGAGAACTCTCAGGGAACCTGACGTCACTCAAGGTTGTTCAGGTAAGACTTCCTCTAGTCGGGACCCTAAAGAAACCTTCCTTACTACGATTTCGACTTTGAGGTCATGAAACCGGTGGAGTACGCTTCCCAACTGAGTGACCTTTTCTGAGACTACGACCCTCCCTAACCCCCGTCCTCCTCTTCCCCTGCTGTCTCCTACTCTACCGACCTACCGTAATGCCTAAGCTACCTGCACTCAGACTCACTTGAGGCCCTCAACCACTACCTGTCCCTCCGGACCCCACGACGCCAAGTACCCCAGCGTTTCTCAGCCTGTGCTGACTCGTTGACTTGACTTGACTTGACTCTTCTATTGTATACGTTTTGTGACAGACTGTATTTAGTGTCGTCCTAGGAGATACAGGGTGGAGAGTCTCATTACCTTTATTTTCGTTTTTATTCGTTTATCCTGGATTAATTTGAATTTTCGAAAACGTGTTACTTCCTTTAATATTCGTTTCACTTTTCAGTCGGAAGTCTTACCCTCTTTTATTATCGTTGACTTCGTTGGTTACTTCTTAATTCGAAATTTTGTGTATCCGTCGGGTACGTCGAGTTATGGTCTTTTCATTTACTGGGTTAGTTCGTTACCAGGTTTCATGATTTGTCTGTAAAGAGGTTTCTGTATACCTTCCGATTGTTGTGTACCTTTCTACGAGTTGTAGTGAGTAATAGTCTCTTACTTTTAGTTTTGGTGTTACTCCATGGTAGAGTGTGGTCAGTCTTACCTACGGTAGTTTTTCAGATGTTTGTTATTTTCGACCGCTCCCAAGCCTCTTTTCCCTTGGAAGGATGAGACAACCACCCTTACGTTTGATCATGTCGGTGATACCTCTTGTCACACCTCTAAGGAATTTCTGGACCTTTATCTTCACGGAATACTGGGTCGTTAGGGTGACGACCCGTACAAGTAACGTCGTAACAAATATTATCGGTCCTACACCTTCGTTGGATCTACAGGTGACTGTTTACCTTTTCTTTCGACACCATGTATATGTGTTACCTTATAATGAGTCGATAATTTTTCTTACGTAAACTAAGTCAAGATTACTCCACCTACTTTGACCTCGGATAATATATCTCACTTCAGATTCAGTTTTTCTTTTTGTGGTTATGTCATATAATTGTGTATATATACTTTAAATCTTTCTACCATTACTACTGGGACATACGTTCTGTCGTTTTATCTGTGTCTATATTTCCTGTCTGCAACCCTGAGACACCCTCTTCCACTCCCACTCTACTAAACTCTCTGATCGTAACTGTGTACATGCAATGGTATACACTTTGTCTAATGGTCAAGTTCAGGTTCCGTACTTTGTCTCGTGAGTTTCGACCACGTGCCCCTACTGAGACTCCCTACCCTACCCCTCCCTCCTCCCTCCCCCAAGTCCTACCCCTTGTGTACATGTGGGTACCGACTAAGTACAGTTACATACCGTTATTGGTGGTGTTATAACATTTCATTAATCAGAGGTTATTTTATTTTAAATTTTTTTTAGAGTTGTAAGTCTTTTGATTCTAGTACCATAGACCAGGGTAGTACCGTTTATCTATCCTTTTGTTACCTTTGTCACTGTCTGAAATAAAACCCTCCGAAATTTCAGTGCGTCTACCACTGACGTCGGTACTTTAATTTTCTGTGAACGAGGAATCCTCTTTTTGATACTAGTTGGATCTGTCGTATAATTTTTCGTCTCTGTACTGAAACGGTTGTTTCCAGGTAAATCAGTTTCGATAACAAAAAGGTCATCAGTACATACCTATACTCTCAACCTGATATTTCTTTCGACTCGTGGCTTCCTAACTACGAAAACTTTACACCACAACCTCTTCTGAGACCTCTCAGGGAACCTGACGTTTCTCTCGGTTGGTCAGGTAGGATTTCCTTTAGTCAGAACTTATAAGTAAGTTTCCTGACTACAACTTCGACTTTGAGGTTATTAAACCGGTGGACTACGCTTCTTGACTGAGGAACCTTTTCTAGGGTTACGGCCCTTCCTAACTTTCACCCTCCTCTTCCCCTGTTGTCTCCTACTCTAACAACCTACCGTAGTGACTGAACTACCTGTACTCAAACTCGTTCGAGGTCCTCAACCACTTCCTGTCCCTTCGGACCGTACGACGTCAGGTACCGCAGTGTTTCTCAGTCTGTACTGACTTAACTTGACCAGTAAAAAACTCTTAGGTAAATACTATAGTTAATAGTAACGGTGTTGGTACGATGTAATTTTTACTAGTGTAGTTTATAGTTTGTTCTAATTTATAAATAAAACCCAGACACCCAGTCTTTAAATCGAACTCAAACTGACCCTTGATGATTATAATTTATTCAAGTGAGTATTGATCACCACTCGTCAATACACGTCAGAATCGACCCACTTAACATCAATGAACCTAAAAGGTCGACAGAGAGTGTGGGTCTTTAGACGGACCAGTGTATCGGCAAAGGGTACCACTACCGTGTCCCTTCTTACTCGTCTCCACGAAACCACGAAAAAGATCTGAGAAGGACCCAGTGTATGGTAACCGGTTCGGTTCAGTGTACCAGTTCAGGTTTCCGTCTCACTCCTCTGTATTGTCAATGTACCGTTACCTACACCGAGGTCTTTCTACACGATTTAAACCAGTAATTACGTCGTAAGATGAGATATCTTTTGTAAATATGTAAAAAAGGATACAAATCTCACAATAAGATCCAAAGTCTCGACCATGACAACAATTGTGTGACTAACCGTTCGTGTGAACCCTTTGGATAATTTGGACCCTTTCTATTGTGTAGACTATGGAGAAATGTTAAGGTGAACATCTCTGTTCGATCTTTTTATAACATATGTTTACCCTTTTATTATAATACCTTCTTCGTAAATAACCCTATGTCGACTTGTCTAGACTATATCGACCTCTTTTAAAAAGAGAACCGGAACTGACTGTACATAAGTAAAGTCTTGGTTTTAACTTTTCTCGTAGACCATAAAATATTGTTCAGAAACAATGTCAAATAAAAATTCGAACGTAAAATAGTAGGTTGTGTTTCAATTAAAGTATATTTTGATTAAGGTACTCTCGTAGTCCTACCTATTTACGAGTAACTCATTGACTTACGACCCAAATTAGTTAACTATAAAGTTAATACACGATGTTGTTTAATTATCGTCTTTAGAAAGACGGAAGATTTAATAGGGTTGTCCTTATCTAATACATACGTAAAGACAAAGAGGGATGGTTGTCTGATTAAAAACAATACCTGTTTTTGTCACCCCTTTTTTTCATATAGTATATAATAAAAGTGTTTTTAGATAGAATAGACTCTTCCGAGTGATTATACTACTCTAACTTCTGTTACAATCAATTCCTTTGAATCGTCTACTTTTAGTCTTTTGACAATCAACCACCTTTCTTTGTGATAAGAGAATGTCAACAGGTAACTCTATCATTCTGTTATAAATCTTAATCCTTTTTGTGTGATTACATGAAACAAAGTAATAATTTTGACTTCTGTAATGAATTTAGTACAACTTAAAAAAAATACACGAACTCTGTTTTAACTACATCTTATCGTAACAATATTTTCTTTGGTATGTAAAAATTTCACAATTAAATAATGATAACGATACTTTCCAAACTTCATGACTATATATAATATTGTACTACTTTTGACTTTTATAATACGATTCACTTTCTTCGGTTAGTATTTTGTAGTGTACATCTTACTAAAGTAAGTATTTTATACAAATTTTATCCGTTTGGATTTCTCTGTCTTTCTAATCCTCGACGGAACCGGATTCCCATCCCGTCACTCGTCGATACTCCTTACTACCGTTTACCCATAACAGAAAGAAACCCTAAATCTGGATAAGATTTTAATCTAATACCACGATAAATGTGTTCAGACTTATATTATTTTTTCAGTAACTTGGCATATGAGATTCAACCACTTAAAATACCTTACATAGTATTATTTTAACATTTTTTTAACATTTCAACTTTTAGACCGTCGTTGCGAATTCTTTCTCCGTTTGTAATACTTCCTATAACCTCCGTTTCTCTCATAGATAAGTAGTAATTTGTCACAATTAGTCAACCTTAAAAATTGACTTTAATATACTTATTAAATTTTACTTAATATTATCGTAAATCTAAATTCATTTGACTTGGCTCAGTAAAAATAATAATCACGTTACCTTTATTCTAAGTACCTTTCTATACTCGAGGGAAACTCAGATTCCTTCCGTTTCTCTTTTATCTTCTAGTATCTCTATATTACTTCCCTGTCGTCATTTCATGGTCGTTCCTTTACTTCCTTAAACTTTTCTTCCTTTTTTACTTTATTTTAACCTTGTTCCAGATCTTCCTTTTATTACTCAGGATGGAATCCTGAGTTCGAAGACAGGAACAATATCAATATATATATCAATATCAAAATATATATATATATATATATATATATATATATATCACAGGCTGAGAAACACCGGGGTACCTGACATCGGGTGGTCTGAGGAGGTAGGTACTTTAAAAGGTCCGTTCTCATGACCTCACCCAACGGTAAAGGAAGAGGTTCCGTAGAAGGAATGGGTCCCTAACTTGGGTCCAGAGGGCGGTACGTCCGTCTGCGAAATGGCAGACTCGGTGGTCCCTTCGGCTTTTCTTCCTTTTTTACTTTATTTTAACCTTTTTCCAAATCTTCCTTTTATTACTCAAGATGGAATCCTGAGTTCGAAGACAGGAACAATATCAATCTACCGGCCCATTCTGTTGTGACGGAAGGTTCGACTTCATACCACCATACCGAAGAGTCAAAGAAAATAACTATATAGAAAAAGAGACTTTCTTAGTAAGTACAAGTATAAGTGTTTTATAAAAACTTTGTTTATATTTAATGTAGAAGTTAGTGGGTCAGTATAATACACATATATGTAAGTGTCTTGGGTGTGTTGGATCGAGTCTGAAGAACTCTTTTCCATCGATTAAATGTATATAAGAGTTTCAAATCTAAACAAATAAGCACAACCCCCTACTGTCTCTTACTCTACCAACCTACCGTTCTGGCTGAGTTACCTGTACCCAAACCCCTTTGAGCCCCTCAACTACTACCTGTCCCTCCGGACCACATGACACCAAGTACCCCAGCGTTTCTCAGCCTGTGCTGACTCGCTGACTTGACTCGACTTGACTAAATGAAAAAATTTGAAAATAAGTTCTAAGAGTACAAACAGACACCTTTAAGAGATCTTGTTTACTCCAGGAAATTCTTAGTTACGTCTACGGGCTATATATGGACTAATGTTGTACAGTATAGTGTTCATATGTATGATTACAGATTTTCGTTTTTCACCACAATGTCTGTCAGGTGAGTATACTAGTCGAAGTCCATCGGAATCTTACGGGTATTTAAGACCTTATTCTTAGCTAGATATAATACATAAGGGGTAGTGAAAACAACTTAAACGTGCGAGTATAGTGTGTGTTGAAGGTATAGACAGTTTGTTTTCGAATTGGAAACCCAACTGAACTATCAAATATTTGATGTGTTTCAAAAATACACTGGTTATCTTCGACTTCACGTAAGTCTCTTTCGTGTGTCTCTTCAGGTGGGTTAAGTTAGACTTAGTTTCTGTGGTTTACCGTCGAGTCTCAAAGACAACGGGTTCCACTTTGAAATTTTAACATCAGTGAGAAGTCAGAAACGTCGAAGTCCTACGTCAAATCCGTTCGTTTATTTTCTCTGACTCATAAATTTCATGTTAATTTGCTCGTAAATTATTGTCATTGTTTAGTCGGTTTTTACCAAACAGGATTAAACTTTGCAGAACTCACAAGGTATACGACTACAACTACCCCTATCACCAATGTACTGGGTTCTCGAAGTAAACCCCTTCAAAAGTGTACATCTTACTTGTGTCAGAAAACCAGAACGTGACAAAAAACAAACAAACAAACGGAAAAAAAAATGAGAACCCTAAGTGACGAGGGTCCACACTACTTATAAATCTATTGTTTATTGTTTGTCGTCTTCTTTGTATTATAATTAAGAAAGAATGAAATATCTAACATTCTAAGGTCAAACAACGCGAATCTGTCGTATAGAAATAACGGAGATTGGTTTAAACAAATATAATGACTCCGAGAGAACTTAACGGGGTAGACTTTACGCTTTGATGTCTTTGTACAATCCTTATGTGGTAAATCCGATACTTTTCGAATATCGTTAAAAATAAACGATATATATATAACGAAATGATTATATATCGTATCTGGATTTGTGTCTTTTAATTCCAACCAAAACCTCGTATCATAATGACTTATCTATACTTGGTTCTTTATCTTCTTATATCAAGTATACTTTAGTATTTCGTTTTTTATTTTAGTTTTAAATCTATCTAATCTATATTTCCCTTGTAACCGTCTCAATAACATTTTTACTACTTTTACAGTTCTATAACTACAAGATCTCTATTTACCTTAATAATTATTGTTCGGAAAGTTCATCGAAACCATGTCTTAAAATCTTTACTTTTTCCTAAAATCTTTTGTACCTTTTCTATTTGTTTTAACAAGAGTGTAACCCTCTATATATAGGTGTGTTTTCTTTAAACATTTGACATAGAATAGAGTTTAGTAAAGATCTGTTCCATCATATATTGTTTCTCGATTAATTCTATATAAAACTTTGTTCACCAGAGGATGTTACTACGAAATATCTAATCTAGTCAAAATCTTTGTTTCCTATTGACAATCTATTCCCACGTATGTATATAATCCTCCTTTTTCTAAATGACCTTCATATTAATACCTTATAAATAGTAATTTTATGTATTTTTGTTTAATATAATTTAATATAAATTAATATAATTCTTTATTTTAATATAATTTTAGGTTATTGTAATAGATATAATATGGAATATTAAATGTACTATATAATATTTTAGTGTGTGAAAATGTATATTATATACATTATATAATATTAAATATTATATTTTGAAAATGAACCTATTTCAAAATAATATAAAAGTAAATATTAAAGTTACAAAATTTTACTGTTATACTGTTCTTAGATCCAACAAATTTAAATCTTCATTTAGAACCGAGATTTTGGTTGAAACTTTTAAAGTCTACCTTTTCGTCGATGGTCGGGTCGATGGATTCTATACACGGTTCTTCGGTCCACGAAACACCCTTGGAGAAGGTATCGAATCGTAGACCCAAAAGATTCAACAATGGTTCCCTCCTTTTCCTTTTTAAGATGGTCACACATCACGACTCCAATGACCAGAGAAGTCTTGTTATTGTACTCGTACAAAAGAAAAGTCGTTACTCTGAATGTTTTACCCTTATCTTTAGGTTTCCATTGTTTTATAATATTCGAGATTTTACAGAAAAGACGAAATAAAAATTAAATACAATTCTGACATAATCGAAGTCTCACAAATAGATACAGGGGTTCTCTCCTAATCGGTCCTTGTAAGAAACTCTATTTGATTTTCTTGATAAACCACGACCATGACAATTTAAAAAGGTCACACGTCCACAAACATCATAAACATGTCGACGGACTAACCAAAAGTAGGTCCATTTAGGTGTTTCTTATTCCAAATAGCAAAGTCCTATCTCTCCGCATCTCCGATAATGTCCCATGTCACTTTTAGACGGTGATCGGTGCAAGCACGACAAAAGATTTCTTAGAGTAAGATTGAGACTTTTATATTCGTTTGGAAGTGAATGAATAATTTGAAAGAATGATTCGAAACGACTTAGAGTAAAGTAGAGTGAAAAAATGTAGAAAGTGGCAGTTGAGACGTAGACATCGAGAAGTAGTCACAACGTTTCATTCTTACATGTAACAATGACTGTTCATTATTTTATATGGTTCTTCGAACAATGAAAATGGACACCAAATGTTACTGTGGCTTTTTTCTTAAGTAAGTGATATATGTAGTTGTATTAAAATACCTCGTAAATCTTAAAAGGGTCTGTGAGACGACCTACGGTTCCTATAATTCTCACTAGTTTCGTCTTTACTAAGGACGGAAGTACTTCAAATGTCAAGTGTACCCTCTTTCTCTTCCCGACCCATCGACTGACCTCCAAAGTTGGTATTATGGGTACATAAGCTGATGTCCGACTTAATTATGTACTAAATCGATTTCGAGAGAGTGAGAACTTTGTGAAAGAAGTGTTACCTTCGGTGTCTCAAACTCTGACTCCTTTCTAAAAGACATTTCCAAAGATACTTTGTCTAACACGATAATCAGAGGGCCCTTGTCTTCCCCCCGTACAAGTCACAGGGACGGGGAATGAAGTTCGGAAGTCCGCGTTACCTGACTACAGATTGACGTTGGATCTTTCAGTGTAACATCTTTGTACGACCGGTCGACCAAGACATTGTCTTGTTTCTTAACTATGAGATAACCCTGACCGTAGGAACGGGTCTTAAACAAGACATTTCCTTTATTTTCTGAAAAGACAAGAAGTCTATACCCGGTCTCCTCTTTACGACCGGAATTTGACATGATTTAAGGTGGAACCTCCCTTTATAACCTCCCACTGTCCTGGGGTTTCTATTTAAAATACACTGTATCTGGTTTTTCTTTTTATCTTTCCACTATTTCCCATGTGTTGGTCTTTCTTTTTTTACGTAAAGGATACAGTGTTCTGCCTCTCTTAGTCCCAATTCTGTTCCATTATGTTTATTTCATCGATAGAATCCGCATATTAAATTCCCTCACGGTTTTTTCGTTTTTCCGTCATTAGATTTGTTTATAAATTACGTTATAAAATTTTTATGGTCTTAATTACGTTTTCTTAGGTACTATCTTTTTTTTTTTTTCAGTTTGTAACAAATTTCACCTTTTGCAAGTTGGGACGCGAATATATAAGGGACTGGGAAACCGGAGTTACATTTGGACTGAAACGTCTTTATAAGAGTGCCTCTCGAAGACTTCTGAGTCTTTCTATGAGTACTTTCTTAGGTGAAATTTGTAGTCGGTCTGGTCTTTCTGACTATGAGAGTATGAGATCATGGTCCTCGATTCTGACCCGGAGAGGGAACAAAGTAGGGGGAAGGAAAGGGTTATGTTGGCAGTAGTGGGAAACGACAACCCCAGTCTTTGATGTCGACCATGCACCTCTACTCACTCACGACATACATTCTTCACGATTACTATGGTACAACTCAGACAAAAAATACAGAATCACATTAGGATCCAGGAAAACTACAAACTCTACCAATACGACGACGACGATTCAGCGAAGTCAGCACAGGCTGAGACACACTGGGGTATCTGCCGTCGGGTACTCCGAGGGGGAAGGGACCCTAAGAGGTCCGTTCTTGTGACCTCACCCAACGGTAAAGGAAGAGGTTACGTACTTTCACTTTTCACTTTCACTTCAGTGAGTCAGTACAGGCTGGGAATCACTGGGGTACCTGACACCGGGGTCCGAGGAGGTTGGTACCCTAAAAGGTCCGTTCTCACGACCTCACCCCACGGTAACGGAAGAGGTACTCTACCGATACCAACGGGAGTTTAAAAAGAGGGTCACTATTCCTTTATTGATTGTTTTACTCCTTGGGTTTCCCTGTCGCACTCTGTTTTTTATTAAAGATAAACAAATCACATTGTTAATGTACGTTTTCATTTATATAAATATTAGTGTTTAAGTCTGTGTACAAGACAACCTTTGTTCGGTCCATGATCCAAACCATTTTCTCGCCACTCATGATGTACTGTGCCCGACTGGTCTATTTCGTATAGACTCATAGAGACTCCTCAACTCTCTCATGCTCCGTAGGGTTTCTAGTCTTTGTGTCGATTCTTTGTCTATGACCCGAACATGAGGTTGTCGATCCCTCACCTAGGACAAGACGTCTTTCCTCTTGCGCTCGTGTCACTTAGTTTTTTTTTCTTTTTCTCTACTATCTCTTCATCCAACGTCTTCTCCCTTGGTCCATTTTGGGTATTCTCGTTGATTATTTCTCCTCTATCTGTTGGATGGACTTTTTACCAAAGTCTCATTACTATCATTTCTACTAGGTTTTGGAACCTTTTTCTTACCTCCGTGTCTGGTTCTTCTGTGTTATTTACAAATTGTCTCTATCTTCTAAATTTCTTGTTTGTGTGTCTATACCTGTTATGTTATTACCTTTACTTCTTACGTGATCTTCCTTAGTTCTCGTCTTATTAATTCCTCTTTATGCTTATACACTCAACCTTCTGTCACATCACATTTAATGACGGTTTCTTGTCTTTTTTTCTTTTTTTTTTTTCTTTACTCCTGTCAGAGTCTTTGGAGATATTGTTGTAATTACCACGGTTCTACTCTTAATATTCCTGGGGTCTTTTTATTCTCTTTCTCTTTCCCAGACTCTTTTGTAAACTTCTCTGATATCATTTTTTTAAAGTGATTGTACACTTTTCTTTATCAGTGGGTTCACGTCTTTTGCACCTCACAGGGTTTGTCCTGTTTGGGTTCTTCTTTGTACAGTTCTGTTTATCATTTCTTTGCTTGTTTTTAATTTATTTTTATAAATTTTGTTGTTTCATTTTTGGTCTTTATTGTATGTTCCCTTAGTGGTATTCCAATCGTCAACTAAAAAGTTGTCTTTGAGTCGTCCGGTCTTCCCTCACGTAACTACATAAATTTCACTACTTCCTGTGTGTGTGTGTGTGTGTGTACATATATATATATATATATATATATGTGTTGGTTCTTATCAGATATGTCGTTACGAGAGAAAATCGATGTCACCTCTTTAAATTTCGAAATGTCTGTTCGTTTTCTATTGTCTTAAGTCGTGGTGGGTCTGTTGAAACTTACTTTACGATTTACTTGAAAATGTCCGTCTTTTTTATTTATTTTCTTCGGTGTTGATCTTTGTTCTTTTAGTGTTTACCTTTTCCAATGACCTTTTCCAGTTGTTTTAAAATCCTTAATTAGGTATTAAAATCCTTTAGTAGGTGTGTGTTTATACTATAATTTTGGTCGTTGGTACTCTTCTCTTCTTATCTTTAAGTCCCTTACCCTTGACGTGAACTTTAATTCTCTGGGCGTTGAATTTTGTTACCGGGGGTGAGGTCATGAGAACGGACCTTTTAGGGTGCCTACCTCCTCGGACCACCCGACGTCAGGTACCCCAGCGATTCTCAGTCTGTGCTGACTCACTGAAGTGAAAGTGAAAAGTGACAGTACGTAACCTCCTCCTTTACCGTTGGGTGAGGTCACAAGAACGGACCTCTTAGGGTCCCTGCCGCCTCGGACCACCCGACGGCAGATGTCCCAGAGTGTCTCAGTCTGTGCTGACTTCGCTGAATCGTCGTCGTCGTCGTCGTTGAATTCCGTTGGAACGTATATATGTCTGACGATGTAGTTTTGGACTACCCTTTACGTTTGGTTTTTAGATGTCATCTATGTATCTTTTTTCTCTCTCTTTAAGTTTGTTTTGTGATTTTTACTAGTAATTTGATGTTGTTTTCTCTTGTTTTCTTCCCCTATTTTTTTCTGGATCTTTTTTTTTTAACTCTTTTATCGTTATCCTTGTATATGTAGTTATTAATGGAATTTATATTTACCAAATTTTTGAAGTTAGTTTTCTGTATCTAACCTATGTTTTCGTTCTGGGTATGTATCCGACGGATGTTATCAGGGTGAAGTCTAGATCCTTGTGTATGTCTGACTTTCAATCCTCTACCTTTTTCTATAAGGTATGTTTACTTTTAGTTTTCTTTTTCCCTCATAGTTGTGAGTATATTCTGTCTTCAGAAAATTTATTTCTGACAATGTTCTCTGTTTCTTTCTACGATGTATTATTAGTTCCCTATTTAGTTTCTTATATATTTGTTAACATTGTTATATACACGGGTTGTCTCCTTGTGGAGGTATATATTCCGTTAAGATCACCGGTATTTTCCCCTCCAGTCGGCATTGTACTGGTACGACCCCTTGAAATTGTGGTGTGAATGTAGTTACCTATCTAGTAGGTTTGTCTTGTATTTATTCCGTTGTGTTCGAAATTTACTGGGTGATCTGGTCTATCTACGTTGACTATAAGTATCCTGTAAAGTCGACTTTGGTCGTCTTATGTGAAGAGATCACGTGTACCTTGTAAGAAGTCCTAGCTAGTGTAATCTCTGGTGTTTAGTTCGGAACTACTCACATTCTTTTAACTTTAGTATAATTAGTAGGAAAGGTTAGTGTTACGATACTCTAATCTTTAATTAATATCCTTTTGTAATATTTTTCGTATTAGTCCGAAAACACGATTTGATATACAATGATTTACTAGTTACCTAGGAACTTCTTTAATTTCTCCTTAGTTTTTTATAGATCTCCGTTTACTGTTACCTTTGTGTTAATAGGTTTTGGATACCCTGTGTCATTTTCGACAAGATTCTCTCTTCAAATAATGTTATGTCAGAATGGAGTTCTTTATTCAACATCACCAAATCAGTGATTCACTACAGGTGGTCCGAAGATACAGGTACCTTAAAAGGTCCGTTTTTATGACCTCATTTAACGGTAAAGGAAGAGGTCCCCTAAAAAGGTCGGGGTCCCTAACTTGGGTTCTGAAACTTAACCGTCCATCTAAGAAATGATGACTCGGTGGTCGTTTCGGGTCAATGTCTAAAATTCCCTTGGTTTCTTACAGTTTTGTGTGTCGATACTGGTCCGGTCCCGATATTGACTTGATATGTCTTTATTCACTCACTTCTGAGGGTGAAGACAAAGTTTTCGTTTCCAGTAAAAAAAGAAAAAAAAGGGGGACTTGGGGGAGGGTGGTGGGAGGGGTATAGTAGAGAGACCCAGTAGGGTCACGTGGTCGGGGTTCGTAGGACATAGAACATAACTTGGATCTGACCACTAAACAAAGAATGTACTATCATATGTACAAAGTTACGGCAAGAGGGTTTAGTAGGGTGGGAGAGGGAGAGGTTGTCTCAGGTTTTTAGTTTCCAATCGGACTTCGTGGAAGAACTTCACAAAGTCTTAAGTCTGAGGGAACTCCCTCAGAAATTGGGAGGGTTGTCCAATGTCCCTTGGATTCCCTACTATCGTCTCTTCCGTTGTCGTGGGGTGAGGTCATGAGAACGGACCTTTGTGGGCACCTGCCTCCTCGGACCGTCCGACGTCAGGTACCCCAGGGCTTCTCAGTCTGTACTGACTCGCTGAAGTGAAAGTGAAAAGTGAAAGTACGTAACCTCTTCCTTTACCGTTGGGTGAGGTCACAAGAACGGACCTCTTAGGGTCCCTGCCCCCTCGGACCACCCGACGGTAGATACCCCAGCGTGTCTCAGCCTGTACTGACTTCGCTGAATTGTCGTCGTCGTTCACAACTGGAAAAGACTGGGAGCCTGAAGTCAATTGGGTTCGGACCCGAGACCTGGAACCGGGGTCCGGACACGACTAGGGGAGACAAGGTCGGAAACGTCCTCCTGTAAACTTGGGAATCGAATTTTGAAGGGTAAACGACAACTCCTCAGTAACGAGGTGTTTTCTGGGGACACAAGAGGTAGAAGGATACTCGTCGTGTAGGAAGGACGAGGTCTCGAGACTGGGCGACACAGAAGACAGAGGTATGGGTGGCACCCCACTCGGGTCAAATCCTCATTGTCGTACAGACCTGTAGTCACCGATCACAGAACAACTGAACCCTGTTTTATCCGAAACTCCCATTGCACTTTAGGGTACACACTTCGAACAGACTCACTGACAATTCGTTGTCTAGTTTGTGACGATGGTCGAAATGAGACTCCTTCCACCATCTCGGGTTCCTCCCGGGTCAGTGCACCGGTGCCCTGGTGGGGTGACAGTGAAGCGAACTCAGGGAGAGAAAGACGGAGACGAGGAGGAGCTAAGTTGATGAGACTTTAGACTCGTAACGACGGGGTTCCCCACCGGAGACGACTGACGGTCTTGGAGACTACAGGACGAAGTCACGACTCTGCACCGGAGGGACGAGGGGTCTTTAACGTCAGTCTAGTGGGACTGTAAGTCCAAAGGATAAAATATTTGACAGAGAATCAGTGTAAGAAGTGGTTGAAAAGACGTTTGTTCTTTTTAGAGTTTGTTGGTTGGATCGGATATAGATTTGTTGGTCTCTTCCTTTTTGTTCGTTTTGGGTTTCGACTTACTATCTTTACTTCTTACTTTCTTTAGTATTTCCAGTCTCCTCTTTATTTACTTTATCTCTCCTTCCCTTGTTACCGTTTGTAGTTACTTTGATTTGGTTACCAAGAAACTCTTCTATTTTTTTTTAAATTATTTGGAATTGGTCTCAGTAGTTCTTTTTTTCCGTCTCCTGAGTTTAGTTATTTTAACCTTTACTTTTTTCTGTGAAGTTGTCTGTGGTGTCTTTATGTTTCCTAGTATTCTCTGTTGAGGTCGTTGATATATGGATATTTTACCTGTCGGATTTTTCACCTGTTTGAGAATCTTTCCGTGTTGGAAGGTTCTGACTTGGTCCCTCTTTGTCTTTTATATTTCTCTGGTTAGTCTTCGTTACTTTAACTTTGACGCTAAATTTTTAAAGGTTTTTTTGTCTTCAGATCCTGGTCTACCAAAGTACCTACTTAAGATGGTTTTTAAATCTCTGCATAATTGTGGATAGGAACACTTTCAGAAGGTTTTTTAACGAGTCTTTGTGAGTATTCGAGTAAGATGTTCGGGTGTAAGTGAGACTGTGGTTTTGGTCTGTCTCGATAGTGTGTGTGTTTTTTTAATATCCGGTTATAGTGACTACTTTATCTACATTTTTAGGAGTTGTTTTATGATCGTTTAACTCAGGTTGTTGTGTACTTATCCTAGTATTTGGTATTAGTTCACACTATATAGGGTCCCTACGTTCCTTAGAAGTTATGTGTGTTTAGTTAGTTACACTATGTATGTGGTACAATCATTTGACTTCTTATTTTCGGTATACTAGTAGAGTTATCTCCGTCTTTTTCGAAAAGTGTTTTAAGTTGTGTGTAAATACTCCTTTTGAAAGGTCTCACACCCGTATTTCCCTTGGATGGAGTTGTGTTAGTTCCGGTACATACTGTTTAGGTACGGTTTGTAGTGAGATTTGTCACTTTTTGACTTTCGTAAAGAAGATTCCAGTCCTTATTCTGCTCTTATAGGTGAGCAAGGTGAATATAAGTTGTATCAAAGTCTTCAGGATCGGTGTCATTAGTCTCTTCTTTTTCTTTATTTTCCTTAAGTTTAATATTTTCTTCATTTCGACGGTTACAACCATCTACTATATTATGAGGTATATCCTTTGTGGTTGTGACAATGGTCCTTTGGTTGTCTCGTCGAGTAGTCACTTAAACCATTTTAACGTCCTATGTTTAATTATGTTTCTTTAGAGAACGTACTTTCACTTTCTCCTCTCACTTTTTCAACCGAATTTCGAGTTGTAAGTCTTTTGCTTCTAGTACCATAGGCCAGGGTAGTGAAGTACCCTTTATTTACCCCTTTGTCACCTTTGTCACAGTCTGAAATAAGAACCCCCGAGGTTTTAGTGACATCTACCACTGACGTCGGTACTTTAATTTTCCGTTAATGAGGAACCTTCTTTTCAATACTGGTTGGATCTCTCGTATAAGTTTTCGTCTCTGTAATGAAACGTCTGATTCCAGGTAGATCAGTTCCGATACCAAAGAGGACACCAGTACATACCTACACTCTCAACCTACCACTTCTTCCGACTCGCGGCTTCTTAACTACGAAAACTTGACACCACAACCTCTTCTGAGAACTCTCAAGGAACCGGACGTTCCTCTAGGTTGGTCAGGTAAGACTTCCTCTAGTCGGGACCTTAAAGAAACCTCCCTTACTACGATTTCGACTTTGAGGTCATAAAACCGGTGGAGTACGCTTCTCAACTGAGTAACCTTTTCTAAGACTACGACCCTCCCTGACCCCTGTCCTCCTCCTCCCCTGTTGTCTCCTACTTTACCGACCTACCGTAGTAACTGGGCTGCCTGCACTCAGACTCACTTGAGGTCCTCAACCACTACCTGTCCCTCCGGACCGCACGACGTTAAGTACCCCAACGTTTCTTAGCCTGTACTGACTCGCTGACTTGACTTGACTATGTGATCGTTACTTTATAGTATTTCTCTTTAAAAAATTTTTAGGTTAAAGGGTAACGTAGTTTTTCTTATTTTATGGACCCTTATTTGGGTGTATCCCTTCTTTTCTGAACACGATTCTTTTGACATTCTACGACTACTTTCTTCATTTTTTACTGCGTTTGTCTATGGTGTAAGAACCTAACCTACTTAGTTATGACACTTCTACCGATATCTTGGTTTTGTGTAAGATACGTTAGGGATAGTTTAATGGTCATCGTAAAAAGTGTCTTAATTTCTTTTCGGAATGTTAAACACACCTTTGTGTTTTCTGGGGGTTCATCGGTTTCGTTAGAACTCTTTCTTTTTACCAGGAACTCCTTAGTTGGAAAGACTGAAGTATGATATGGTGTTTCAATGTCAATAGTTTCGTTATACATCTCTAATTACCTTGTCCTACGATTTAGGTCTCTGAAGGATTTTAGTACATGGATACCAGTGAATTAGATACTGTTTCCTCCGTTCTAATACATTATTCATCACGACACTTCTTACAAATCAATGTACATCTTCTCATTATAATCTCGTGTAAGATTGTGGTATGTGTTTTTGTTTGAGGTTTGCCTAGTTCTGGATTTACATTCCGGACCACGATAGTTTGAAAATCTCTTTTTATATCCGTCTTGTGAGAGACTGTATTTAACGGTGTTCTAGAGAAAACTGGGTGGAGGATCTCACTACCTTTAATTTTGTTTTATTTGTTTACTCTAGATTAATTTGAATTTTCGAAAACCTGTCGTTTCCTTTGGTATTTGTTTTGTTTTTCCGTTATAAGTGTTACCCTTCTTTATAAACGTTTACTTCGTTGGTTGTTCCCTAATTAGAGGTTTTATGTGTTTGTCGGGAACGTCGAATTATATTTTTGTTGTTTGTTGGCTTAGTTTTTTACTCGTCTTATAGATTTGTATGTAAAAAGACTTCTTCTGTATGTCTACAGGTATTTCGTGCACTCTCCTACGATTTATCGTGACTAATAATCTCTTTGCGTTATATTTCTATGTTACTTTATAGGGAAATGTGACCTGTCCTACCGGTAGTAGTTTTTTTAGATGTTTATCATTTAGGACCTCTCTCATACCTTATTTCCCTTGTGAGGATGTGACAATCACCCGCACACCTAACCACGTCAGTGATACCTCTTGTCATACCTCCAAGGAATTTTTTGACGTTTATTTCGATGACATACTATGTCGTCAGGGTGAGGACCCATATATAGACCTCTTTTCCTATTAAACTAGTCTATGTATGTGGGGGTACAACTAATGTCGTGATAAAGGTTACCAATCTTGTACCCCTTCGTTATTTTTACGGGTAGTTGTATCCTTATCTATTTCTTCTAAATCATGTATATATGTTCCTCTATAATGAGTCATTAGTTTTTCTTGTTTTATTACGTACACGTCGTTGTACCTATCTGGATCGCTAACAGTGTGACTCACTTCGTTAAGGCTGTCTTTTTCTGTTTACATCATACTATAGTAAATGTACAACTTAGAAAAAATTTACCATGTTTACTTAAATAAATGTTTCGTCTTTATTTCAGTGACCACATTTTTTGTTTGAATGCCAATGGTGCACCCCTCTGTCCCGTCCCCCTCCCTATTTGACCCTCTACTCCTGACTGTATATGTGTGAAGTCACGTCAAGTCAGCGAGTCAGCACAGGTTGAGAAACGCTGGGGTACTTAGCGTCGTGCGGTCCGGAGGGACAGGTAGTAGTCGAGGGCCTCAAGTGAGTCTGAGTACAGGTAACTCAGCCACTACGGTAGGTCGGTAGAGTAGGAGACAGCAGGGGAAGAGGAGGACAGGGGTTAGGGAGGGTCGTAGTCCCAGAAAAGGTTACTCAGTTGAGAAGCGTACTCCACCGGTTTCATGACCTCAAAGTCGAAATCGTAGTCAGGAAGGTTTCTTATGGGTCCTGACTAGAGGAAATCTTACCTGACTAACCTAGAGGAACGTATATGTGTGACGACATATATTTTATCTATTGATTATTCCTGACTCTCAACTTCGAATCCGTCCAACTGTCCCTCAGGTTCGTGGTATCCCCTCCTCCTCCTCCGTTTGTAAAGAAAAAATTAATAAAACGGAACCAGTGTATCCTGTACAAAGAGAATTTGGGACACAACGATATTGTTGTTAGACCAAGTGGACTTGTGATCTAAAGAAATTCGGACCTCGATTACTAATGTGTCGTTTTGTTATATAGAATGAGTACCTTTACGAAAAGAAATCCGGGATACAGTTGTTAATATTAACATTGTTATATAGAACGAACCCTTTGATGAGAAGAAGTTCTGAATATGGGGACTAATACGTTGTTTTGTTATATCGAGTAGGTCCCTGTGACGGTCTTGGGTAAGAGGGATAGAACCCGGTTATAATAGAGTCTTACATACAACACACTCTCTCAGACCCATTTTGAAAGTGTTGGAACTCCGTAAGAAAAATACGTAAAAGTTGTCGATCGTGTTCTCATAATGAGAACGGACCTTTTAGGGTACCTACCTCCTCGGACCATCCGAGGTCAGGTACTCCAGCTATTCTCAACCTGTGTTGCCTCACTGGAGTGAAAGTGAAAAGTGAAAGTACGTAACCTCTTCCTTTACCGGGTCCCTACCCCATCGGACCACCCGAAGGTAGATACCCCAACTTGTCTCAGTCTGTGCTGACTTCGTGGAATCGTCGTCGTCGTCGTCGTCGTCGTCTCATATATTACGGGATGGGTTTGATCGTTTCCCCCACGAGAAAGATGGACGAATATTACAGATACAGTCTTCGAAAGGGATAGGAAAGTGAAATTATTTTCGAAACGACGTGTTTTGAAACTCACTGTCTCTGGTGCAGACACCAGGGTCTCACTTTAAAAGAGGAAGCCTCTGGTACTTGAACTGTGGTTGGTGGTATGGGATGACTTATCGTGTCCATTCAGATGAGTCCCATCTATCTGTTCATGTAGTATGAGACATTACTGGAGATACCCTTTTATTAGATTTCAAACCTACACACTTATAGATATTGAATGTGTCAAACGACATGTCGACTTCGATTGTCTTTAACGATCTAGTTGATATGAGGTTGTTTTTGAAATTCTTTTTCTTTAACTTTCTTTAGACCTATGTCCTGTACCTATAAAAGGTCCGAAAGGTACGGACTGACACGAGTCTGAGTGGACTCATGGAATCTTCTTATGTGTATAAGGACCTGATAAGAGTCTTTCCTAAGACGATATCTCTTTACACAATCTTGTCACCAAGGGTTGGAAAAAGAATCGTAGTCCCTGACCAAAGTACCTTCTGTTTAAAAGGTGCCTAACTCCACCCCTATCCCCCTACTAAATCCCTACTAGAAGTATTCCTCATTCGTTACATCTAGGGAACGTACGGGTCATCCGTATGTCACCCCAAACATGAGGACACTCTTAGATTACGGTGGTCACTAAATTGTCCTCCGTCTCGAGTCCATCATCGCACTCACTACCCCTTGTCGATACCGATATTTATGTCTACTTCGAAACGAACGAACAGCCGAGTGGAGGACGACACACCAGAGTAAGGATTGTCCGGTGTCTGGTGGTGACCAGACACCGACCTCCCGACCTCTGGAGAGACAATTTGATGTAATACTCTTACGGTATTGTAGTACAGTCGTTTTAGGTCTGACCTTTTCTCTCTACTTCCCTTTCTATCATCTAAGTTTCTTTCATTCTCTGTAAATGGTTGGCTACATTACAAATTTGAATCAACTAAGGGTAAAGTTTATTTGCGTTCCACTTTTATTTGTTTTTGTTTCTTGTAAACCTCGTAAACCTTCTGTCAATTTTAAAACTTGTGATTAACCTATATACTGAATAATTACAAAAACAAGTCTACATTACTATTATCACACATAAAATTTTTTATCAAACGTATAATGTCTTTTTCCATGACTTTACAAAAACTTATTTTACTGTTACTATAAATCTTAAAAGAAGTTTATCCCTTCTTACTCATCTTTGTCTACTTCGTTCTGACCAGTAATCAAACATTAATCAACTAGTAAAAGTGCTCTCATTCACCTTCAAGTCAAACGAAAAACAGACGAAGTCATATAAAAAAAATAAAAAAAGGTATTAGTTTGTAATTAGAGTAAGAGTAATTTGTGTAAGAAACTCGTACTCTTACTGTGCCAGACGAGAATGGTGACTACAGGATCTGTCACTTTAATTCCGTTCTTTTTCGTTTTATTCCACATTTCTTAATATTCTTTCTTCATTTAACGAAGATAAGTGTCTGATACCTGATAGGACTTCTTAAGAGTTGAGTGGATGACTCTTCTCGATTATTTATTTAAATTATTATGTAGTCCTATTTTTCATTGAAAATATGTATTTATCTTTTCTACGTTTTTTAAATAACTTTTTTAAATGAACGTTATCGTAGTTTTGGGTATTTTACGACTCTTTCTACATCTTAAAGAGAGGAACGACTCTCTTTAATTTCCTCTGGATTTATTATTTTAGTCCAATACAAGTTCTTAACTTTCTAAGTTACCTCAATTGTGTAGTCAAAAAGGATTTAACAAGATATGTAAGTTATACTAGAGTTAGTTTTATCGTTACCTTTATAAGAAACCATCTAATAACTGGTTCATTAATATTTTAAAGGTAATATTTCGTTTATTAGTATTGTTACAACTTTTACTTGTTGAGTCTTCTGTATGTTAAGGACTAAAAAGGTCAATGAAAATATGAATAGCATTAGTTTTATTATACCATTACTGTATTCATATCTGTTTATTTACCTTATCCGGACTTATATGTACCAGTTGATTTAAAACTGTCTCCCTATTCAATTTAAGTTACCCCTTTCCTCTCGACAAAGTTATTTACAATGATTTTATTGACCTATCAGTATAACAATCAACGAGTCAACACAGGTTGAGAAACACTGGGATACCTGACATTGGTCGGTCCGAGGAGAGAGGTACCTCAAGGGGTCCGTCCTTGTGACCTCCCCTAACGGTAAAGGAAGAGATACCCTAGAAGGGTTGGGTCCCTACCTTTTGTCGAGAGGACGTAACGTCCGCTAAAGGAATTAACTCGGCGATCACTTCGGTATAGTGTGTATGTGTCTTTACTTGGAGTCGGGGAATATACCGTAGCATTTGTTTATGATGGAACTTTACCTCGTCTCTGGATTTTTATTCTCACTTTTAAAATTTGAAGATCTTCTTTTACACTCTTATTAAATTATTAGAACTTAAACGATTTCTAAATTCTGTGTATTTCATTATTGAATTTTATTTTTATATGTTTAATATGTAATTGTATCAATTTTAAAGTCGATACAGTGGGTTACTCATTTTTTTCATCGTTTGGTATATATCTGTTCCTATTTTATAAAAGTGTAGTATATGTATAACATAACATAAAAATGAATGTAAAATATAAATAGTACAAATGAGTATGAAATTTATATTCTTAAGAATTTAGTTATTCTTTTTACGTTTACTGGTGATATTTTACCGTTCTTCTTAACCATATTTCAACTCATATATATTTACCAATTACTTGTTTACTTTTCCACGAGTCATATTAGTCAATACCACCTTTAAGGAATTGATATTGGTTTTATTCAAAGATAAAGAGCAAGTCGTCTTACGGATTTTATTTTTTATGACTATTGTGGGTCACGATTCCTCCTACACCGTCTGGACATTAAGGGTATGTAAGGACATCCCCACATTGATCTTCTCGTTACAATCGTTTGTCAAACTACCAAAGAATAGTTCAATTTATGTGTGGTTAACATTCTATGTCGTCAATGTGAAGATGAGTAAATGGGATGCCTTCACTTTTTGTATGAAGATGTACTTCTTAATGTACACTTACAGATGTCAGTTGTAAGTATTATGTAATTCTGACTTTTGTTATGTTTACAGACAGTTAGCCACTTTTCTATTGTTCTATACAAGCTAAGACTGTTACTTAATAATGAGTCCTCAATGTTCCTATTTGTAGGATACATATTATGCAAGAGTGTGTATATATTTGTACCAAATTGGACGACATAAAAAAACATAACAGACCTATAGTTGTGTCGAGAGTTCAAAGGATTTATCGAATAGGTGTAAGATCCTTTTTACAAATTTTTCTAAGTGGGGACACTACCACAGTCATCACCCTTGTGTCTGAACCATAACCTCTTCCGTTACCGTGGGGTGAGGTCATGAGAACGGACCTTTTAGGGTACCCGCCTCCTCGGACCACCCGACGTCAGGTACCCCAGCACTTCTCAGTCTGTACTGACTCGCTGAAGTGAAAGTGAAAAGTGAAAAGTGAAAGTACGTGACCTCTTCCTTTACCGTTGGGTGAGGTCACAAGAACGGATCTCTTAGGGTCCCTGCCCCCTCAGACTACCCGACGGCAGATACCCCAGTGTGTCTCAGTCTGTGCTGACTTCGCTGAATCGTCGTCGTCGTCGTCTGAACCATATTATTTTATTTAAGATGTAAAAGACAAGAATTACCAATTCTGTCGCCAAACTTGTACAAAGTAAATAAAATTACACTGTAATTTCACTCCTTCTTTCAATAATTTCGTATTAATATTAAGTAATTTAAAAGATAAAAACATATGACTCTTTCAATTATATTATTTAATGGAAAATAAAATATTATCTAATTTCGATGTAAGTATACATTGGAAACAAAAATTTCTTAGATTTAATCTCCTTTTATAAAGGAAAACACTTATTTGTTTCTTTGATCCGAATTATCTTTAATTTTATTCTTCTTTAGTTTCCTTTTACTAAATGGTTTTGAACAATAAATAAATGTTATCCAAATTCGGAAATATCCTATATTTAATATATATAGTTATTTCCCGGAAAGCTGAAGAGAGGTCCTGGAAACCGTGTTGATATTTAAACTTATTTAGAAAGTTACAAAAAAAAAAAAAAGACCACTTAAGAAAGAGATGTTTAATTTATGAGTACCATTCGATCATTATAAAATATATGAATAATACAAAGAAGTAAAGTCCTCATACACATACGGAAGTAAGTAAGATCGTTAGGGGTATACACCTCACAATGTCGAAAACAATTGTACATTAATACACGGTAATTTTATTATTGTCGACAGTGAGTAAGTCATGGAGGATATGGACTACGACACGATTTGTTTAACGGATGTAATAGAGTTAATTAGGAGTGTTGTCCGGATACTTCCTCCCTATTATTAATTAGGGGTAAAATGTCTACTCTTAACTCATCGAATCTCTTTAGTTCTTTGTATTAGTTTCACCTTGTCCCAAACTTAATTTGAGTGTTGAAACTTCGGACATAAAAATTTACGATCTCATGTGACTTTGAATGAAGAGAACTGAACTATATGCAATAGACTTTTATAGATTATACGATCTCACACTCTGGTCTACAGGATGGAGTGTGTTTCTCTTTAAAAGGTTAGAAAGGACGTCGAGAAGGGTATGGGTGTCTCGACATACCGACTTACCGTGATTCGTTATATTTATGACTTTAATGGATCTACATTTGTAATGGACAGTGATCCGAAGTCGATGTTTAGTAAAAATCAACATAAAATGGAATTTGAAACGAATATTTCTAAGGTTATGGGTTTTAAAGTATAACTAATACGTAAATTAAGAAGAGAGATATTTTTAACTTGACTTTCTTGTCACGTACATAAATTTTACCTTAATTGGATATTCCTGTCATTTTCCTCTGTGTTGTCTTTTCCTACGAAACTTTGTCCTTATCCCTTTTGATTACTGAAAAATTTTTAATGTCTTAAAACTCTACCAATTTTATTATAAACTTATTTTTAGTTTCTTTAGAGGTCGTGTATCTAGTTTTTCTATTTTATATACTTTTGATATTTTCTTTTCCATTATTATTAAAAGGTCGTACAAAGATTATTATGTAAATCTTCCTTCTAGTCTTTTTTTATTTCTCCTCTCTTAATAGTGTATCTTTTATTTTTATTATTAAAATTTTCATTTTCTGTATTTACGAGTCCAACTTGTACAAGTAAATCACGGGTTTAACTCGAATACCTGGGTTTTTGTTAGAACTTTAAAGTCTTACGTCCCTGATTTTTCTTTTTGAAGGTTCCTTTTATTTCTTGAGAGGATCTCCTTGTAGTCTAGGAGTTGTCGTTGTACCTAGTATCTTCTGTTAACAAAAGTAAGATACCCTTTTTTTTTTAACAACAATTGGATTTTAAAATATATGTCATAATGAATTCATACTTCTACTTTATTTCCATTAACATTTGTGTGTTTTACATGAGGTAATCCATTAGACAATCCCATTATATTGAACGATTTTATTCTATCTTACGATTGTGCACACACATATATATATTATATATGGATATATACATACATATTATATTTTTATATGTCGTATGCATATAGGTTTATATGTCAGAGGTTTTATACGAATTTGATGAGTGAGAACATCTTTTAATAATCCTGTGTACTTTTTCTTCAGTAGGTTCTTTCTACTTCGGCACTCTGGATTCTGGGTCCTCGACACCCCTCTCATGACTTTTGTTCAGGGTCTTGTTTTGTCTCGTCTAACCTTGTACTTTTGGTTCTTCAGAAGTCAGTCGGACCAGTGACGTCTAAGATTGATGTTTGTTACTTTCAACCAAACACCATGGTCTAGAGTCCCTTATAAACAAGAGGTGACTCTCTTTAAAGTTTTGTACGTCGAGAGGAGAAGTGACACGTCCACGTCTCTCTTCCCGTCAACTCGAAGTAAGTAGAGTCGAAACTTTCACATTGAGGTACACGACTCGAGAGGATATCGGGGGTGTGAGGTCGACTCCGAACTGAGAAAGAAGACGGGGAGGGGTCTTGTCGGCGATTCTTCGACACTTTTGACCTAAAGTAAACCGTCGTGGAAGTCCTATACCCCGATGAATAGTTCAGTCCAACGGTAAAATTAAATGGAAAACCACACCGGAGACTTTCTAGAAATGACACGACACGAATAAGCGAGTCAACACAGGTTGAGAAGCGCTGGGGTACCTGACATTGGGTGGTCCGAGGAGACAGGTACCCCTAAGAGGTCCGTTCTTACGACCTCACCCAACGGTACCGGAGGAGGTCCTCTAGAAGGGTTGGGTCCCTGACTTGGGTGTGGAGGGCGTAACGTCCACTTAAGAAATGGTAGACTCGGGGGTCTCTTCAACCATCGGATAGGGAAGAGGTCCCGTAGAAGGACTGGGTCCCTAATTTGACCCCCAGAGGACTTAACGTCCGTCTAAGAAATGGTGGACTCGACGGTCCCTTCAGGACTTTCGAGAAATGGAAGGTTGTTCTAACACCTAAGGGAAAGTCTTTACTTACTCAGTAAAAGTCAGTGGTCCCAGAGGTTAAAGGGTAAGAATACTTACGTTATCCATGACTAGAAAAAATAAGGTAGAAAAGTAGTGGTAAACGAATAAATTGACGTTCATGTACATAATTATTAACTTCTAAATAATGACTAATAAATAAATAATGAAGTAAAATATTTGGATTGATCTTTGACTCGAAAAGTAAGAACGGTTTTCATTAAAGACTTTCTCTTTTATACTTATACTGATCTAGTCAGGTATTAAGTGTATTAAGTATAAAGATTCATTTCGTCTACTCTGAGAAAATGGACATTGAGTAATATTTTTATTTTGAACCAGAGTAGATGTTCCTCTAGGGGTCCCACGACTTTCGCAGACCCTCTTATACTAGACCCTCCCTGTGGTGGTGGATGTGACTCGACGGTTCGGGCTTTCCCAGTATCAGTACTTCCACCGGATACGTGAGTTTTACGGTTCCCGGGTGGGAGAGTCCGAAGACATCGAATCGAACTCAAGACGTTCAAAGTAAGACATCGTTTCAATTTCTGTGAAGAGTTCCGGTCTTTTTCGTTTGTTTGTTTGTTTTTTGACTTAGGTGTCGACCTTGAGTAATTTGTATAGGGGTATTGACTTTATGACTGTAGTAAAAAAAAGGGGGGACCTTTAAACTTTGATCTTTTCTTTCTGGGACGTTTTCAATTTCAACTCACGACTCTAGCACCCAAATACTTCCCATTCCCATCTATAAGTGCTTAAGTAAAAGGAGATACAGATGTCTTCTGCACTCGCATGAAATCACTATTCTCTGACAAACGAGTGACTTTCTTCATCACGGACTACTGAATGTTTCAGAGAGACTCCGGGTCGACATAAATGTAGTAAAAAACACCAATTTTATCAATCGGGAGTTTAGTCTGAATTTTAGAAGTAGAGTGGTCGTTACACTAGAGGGTCCGATAAATTCGATCGAACGAGGTCAAAAGAGTACACATTTTACTCCGATAACACTCACATGATCTGACAAACAAACAAAGGTCAAAAAACGACGGAAGGGTCGTTCTCTTAATGTGTAAGAACGAGTGACTACCCACCGGTCATCACGTGAGAACGGGACTGTCAGTTTGGATCAGAGGACTGAACGAGACTGGTCACCTTATACTCGTTCTACTTGTTTACTGTGTCGACTCGTCTTCCAGATTCTTTATAACGAATTAGTAACGAAAATTAGAGGGACGGGACCTTTGGACTTAGGAGTTTATTTGTCCTGTAAAACTAGTTTCTTGTCTCGTCTCAGACACGACTGGAGTCAACTGTACATTGTATTCGTTCTTTTTGTCTTTTTTTTTAACTAAACTATTTAGTGTAGTTAATGATTTTTAATCATTAACAAACCGTGGTGTCTTTTCAGATCGTTCCCACTTCGAATATCTTTGACCACCATCCTTGCATGATATTTGTTTGAGATTTGTTACACCACAATCGAAGTCCCGATCGATCATTCCCCTTTCCTTTACCAATAACCGACCTTTACCATTACCGATCTTTTTATTACTGAGAACATACGTCACCAACGACGACAAGTCACGGATTCAGCACCGACTGAGAAACGTTGGGGTACCTAGCGTCCTGAAATTCAAGGAGACAGGAGTTGACGAAGGTCCTCGAAGGAGTTTAAGTACCAGTAACTCAGTCACTACAGTAGATGAGTAGAGTAGGAGACAGTAGGGGAAGAGGAGGACGGAGTTAGAAAGGGTCGTAGTCCCCGAAAAGGACACTCAGTCCAGAAAGGTTGTACACGGGTTTCATAACCTCGAAGTTTAAGTCGTACAGAAGGATCACTTATAAGTCCCAACTAAAGAAATCCCAACTGACTAAACTAGAGGAAAGTCAGGTTTCCTGAACTGATTGTAGTGTTAAACTTCGTAGTCAAGAAGTCGTGAGTCGGAAGAAATACCAGGTTTAGATTGTAGGTATGCACTGACGACCTTTTTGAGATCCAAACTGATATACCTGAAAACAGTCGTTTCACTACAGAGACGAAGAATTATGTGACAGATCCAAACAGTATCGGAAGGAAGGTTCTTCGCTCACAGAAGATTAAAGTACCGACGTCAGTTGTTGGTGTCACTAAAACCTCGGGTTCTTCCCTTTTAGACAGTGAGAAAGGTGAAAAAGGGGAAGACAAACGGTACTTCACTGCCCTGGTCTTTGTCACAGTCTGAAATAAAAAGACCCGAGGTTTTACTGACGTCTACCACTGACGTCGGTACTTTAATTTTCTACGAATGAGGAATCTTCTTTTCAATACTGGTTGGATCTGTCGTATAATCTTTTGTCTCTGTACTGAAACGGTTGTTTCCATAAAGATCAGTTCCGATACCAAAAAGGTCATCAGTACATACCTACACACTTGACCTGATACTTCTTTCGATTCGTGACTTCTTAGTTACGAAAACTTGACACCACAACCTCTTCTGAGAACTCTCAGGGAACCTGACGTTCCTCTAGGTTGGTCAGGTAGGATTTCCTTTAGTCAGGACTTATAAGTGACCTCCCTGAGTATGACTTCGACTTTGAGGTTATGAAACCGGTGGACTATACTTCTTGACTGAATAATCTTTTCTGGAACTACGACCCTTTCTAACTTCCACCCTCCTCTTCCTCTACTGACTCCTACTCTACCAACCTACCATAGTGGATGAGTTACCTGTACTCAATGAGGCCCTCAACCACTACCTGTCCCTCCGGACCACACGACGTCAAGTACCCCCAGTGTTTCTCAGCCTGTGTTCACTCGCTGACTTGACTTGACTACCCGGGCCTACGGTACTAGAAGTAGAAAACTTACAACTCAAAGTTCGGTCGACGAAGTGAGAAGAGGAAGTGGGAGTAGTTCTCCAAGAAATCAAGGAGAAGTGAAAGGAGGTAATCTCACTATAGTAGACATATAGACAACAACTATAAAGAATACCGTCAGAACTAAAGTTGAACACTAAGTAGTCTGACTATAAAGTGTACTACATGAGAAAAAACCAAGTATCTCTTTCGTTCCCTTAGGGTCTTTTTATAGATGAAGACGGAGTGACTGATACCATTTGGAACTTGACACACCCGGTGTTTTTTGACCTTTTAAGAATTTCTCTACCCTTATGGTCTACCGGAATGGACAGAAGACTCTTTGGACGTACGTCCAGTTCTTCGTTCTCAATCTTGACCTTTACCTTGTTGACTACCAGTTTTTAACCCTTGCCTCATCCAGTTCCGACGTACAACAGTGGGACCAATAAATTGAAGATACCGGTTGAAGATACGGTTTATTGGTGCCACCGTTAAGTGTCGGAAAACGACGAGGAAAGGGTTAAAAACTGGTCAGTCAACAACGCAAAGGACAAGATTAAGAACTAAGAACTGGACATATGTACAAAGAGTCTTCTGTCCAGTCCACCAGACTATGAGGGTAGAGATTCTTAAAAGGCGTCAAACCACACTAGGTGTGTCAGCTTCCGGAATAGTATGAGTTACTTTGACTTCATCTACAAAAAGAATTTAAGAGAACGAAAGAGATACTAGCTTGACTTTTCACTTTCACTTTCACAATCAGTGAGTCAGCACTGGTTGAGAAACCCCAGTGGTACTTGACATAGGGAGGTCTGACGAGGTAGGTACCCTAAAAGGTCCGTTCTTATCACCTCACCCAACGGTAAAAGAAGAGATCCCCTAGAAGGGTCGAGTTTCTATCTTGGGTCTAGAGGACGTAACACCCGTCTGAGAAATGGTAGACTCAGTGGTCCCTTCAGGGATACTGGGTTCCTTACAATCGTTAAACTAGAGACCAAGAAGACGGAAAAGATTTGGGTTGAACATATAGACTTGCAATACCAAGTGTATGACAACTTCGGATCTAACTTCCCAAAACTCGTAACAAGTGATCGTACACTTTACTCACGTTATCATACCATCAAACTTGTAACCGTAACGGGAAGAAACTCTGTCCTTACTTTTGACTGGAAAAGGTCGGGACACTGGTGACAATTTGTAAATTATATAAACCATTTTTCTAACGGACATATTAAACTTTCTGTCTATTATATTATCCTTGAAACGGAAATCTATTTTTGTACTTTGTAATCTTACAACTATCACAGTTAGTCTATAAAACCCTACGAAACCTGTTATATTCTTATCTTTACGAATTCGAGTTTTTCATAACGTTGACGTTTCCGAGGTTTTATATTATAGTCAAAAGTTTCACCTTAACTTCTTATGTCTTTCAAGTCTTTAAGGTCTTAAACACCGGAACGTTTACCTTTATGAATCTATTTTCTATTGTGATATATTGTAAGAGTTACTGTCTCAAATTCTGTTAGGAACCGTTCTTTATTTTATAACAGGACCAATTGGTTGGAAACCAACCTTAAAGACTTAAAAGGTTCTACTTTGAGTCATTTAATTTTTTTNTTATAACAGGACCAATTGGTTGGAAACCAACCTTAAAGACTTAAAAGGTTCTACTTTGAGTCATTTAATTTTTTTTTTTTTTTTTGTGGAGTCCTATTTTCAGATTGATTTCGACACTGAATGATGTTTTCGGACTGTACGAGTCTAACACACACTAATTCTCTTTTTTATAAAGACTAAGTTCTGTACGTGATAACATACTTTACTACACTCTTCTTATGGTCTTACGTCTCTTCGCCTGTAATACTATTTCCCGTCTCCTACTAACATTAACAAAAGTTTATCAAAGACGGGAGAGTACGTAGGAGTAAACAACTGTAGACTAATGTCACGGTAGAAACCCTTCTCAAATAAAGGGGTGGGGTGACTGACGATTTGAACCGGTACCATAGACAAGACAAGTGATGACACCGGAGTACCTTCAACATCCTCGAGAACGTACCAAACCGATAAAGACAAATAAAGAGACGGAACTTAGATTTTGTTTCAACCCGGGGATTTATTTTTCTGTATAGGTTGTACATTACCTCGTTTTTCATTTAGAAACCACAACATTCGATGAATCTAAACCTCAATAAACAATGGTTTCGTCTTGAACCGTTTTTGACCGATAATACCTTTATGAAATTAATCCCCTTACAAAACTTATCGAGAACCGTGTGTCGTACATGAGTCACTTATAAACGATATTATGAAGGAATCTTGGGGACATTACAAGGTTATTTAAAGAGAAAAACGAAATCGATGAAAACAAGAGATTTTTAGTTGTAAGGGATATATACTAGTTTTATAAGATAATTTTTTATATCGATTAATCGACCATTTTAAAATGTTCAATAAGACACTAGGTCTTTTAGTATTTGTTGACTGAGTCACATTAATGTTCGTATAGTAGTATGATCTGTTGTGTTACACACTCGTAAGTTTAGTCTCGATAACAAAGATAACCTATTAAAGGTTATTCGTCTATCAACGGACTTTACGTTAAAGGATCAAAGTATTCACTATTTTATTATAGGAGTTTTTGACATCTTGGTATAGAAACTAAAAATTAAGAAAAATTAAAATTTTCTCTATCTTATTTTGTATTTACTTATTTTAACGTTATACACCTATTTTGCTGTTTTTTTTTCGAGTCAAACTTCAGTATCTTTGATAAATGATAATTCATTTGACGGGTGAACTGGTAGTAAATTTTATGATTTTCTACTAAGACAATTGCACGATGTGAGTTATATAGTCGTTTAAACCTTTTGGGTCGTCACGGTCTCCTGACCTTTTCTAGTCAAAAGTGTGGTTGAGATTTCTTCCCGTGACGATTTCTTACAAGTTTGAAGGTCTGTCAACGTGAGTGAAGGGTACTATCATTACATATGAGTTTTGGGAAGTTCGATCCAAAATCGTCATGAACTTAACTCTTGAAGGTCTACATGTTCATAAAAACCTCAAAACTTTTTCGTCTCCTTGGTCTCTAGTTCAACGGTTGTAAACAACCTAGTATCTCTTTCCTTGTCCTAAGGTCTTTTTTTGTAGATGAAGACAAAATAACTGATACGTTTTCTAAACTGACACACTTTCACAATCGATGAGTCAGCACATGTTGAGAAACTCTGGGGCACCTGACATCGGGGGGTGCGAGGAGAGAGGTACCCTAAGAGGTCCGTTCTTATGAAACTGACACACCTAGTGTTACTTGACACCTCCTAAGAGTTTCTTTACCCTTATGGTCTGGTAGAATTGACAGAGGACTCTTTGGACATACGTTCAGTTCTTCGTTGTCAATCTTAGTATGTACCTTGTTGACTGACCAAGTTTTATCCCTTTCTTCATACTGTTCTGATATATGACATTGGAATAAATAAATTGAATATACGTCGTATGTAGTACGTTTTACGACTCGTCCAACTCAATGTTTGACCTTAGTTCTAACGATCTTCTTTATAGTTGTTGGAGTGTAATACGTACATTATAGTAAGATTACCGTCAGGTAGATCAGTTCCGATACCAAAAAGGTGACCAGTACATACCTACACTCTCAACTTGACACTTCTTTCGACTCGTGACTTTTTAACTACGGAAACTTGACACTACAACCTCTTCTGAGTACTCTCAGGGGACCTGACGTTCCTCTAGGGTAGTCAGGTAAGATTTCCTCTAGTCCCTCTCTCCCTTTCTACCGCCTCCTTATCCTGCCCTTCTAGTGAAAGAGGAAGTGTTTAAGGAGTTTTCTTGTAAAGTTGTGGCTCGTTTGAGGTGTTTTGTTGAAGACATCCGACCGTCTCCTGTAGTCCGTTGGTCTTTTCGTCTAGTAACAGAAGTTTTTGTCCATCCTTTTTTATATTTTCTGCTTTTTCCTCTGTTTCCTCCACCCCTCCCTCGAGGCAGGGCCCTTCCCTTCGGGCAGGGCCCTTCCCTTAAAATTCTTCTCTCCAAAGGTTTGTGGTCCTTTGTGAGAGGGACGACTCAGACGCCGCTCGGAACCTTTGTGTCTCCCGTTGTATTGTCCTTCCTTTTTATCTATTTATTAATTTTGGTTGTCTAATGTTCGGGTTGTCATTGAGGGGGTCGCCTTTTCGTCGTGTCTGCGGACGTAGGCGGTAACCCTTCACCCCCGTCCCGTCCCTGCGCGCCCTCCGCGCCCGACGTCTCGAAACATTCTTAGCCCGTCCTTGCGGGGTGCGCGTCGGTCTTGCTGGATTGAACCCGATCGTTTGGTCTGACACCCTATCGATGGTGCGCTTTTCGAGCTTGTATTCTGTGGCGGTCCTGGCTCGTGTCTTGTTTCCTGCCTGGTCTTTTTCGGCCGACGTCTGGTAGGGGGCGGCCCCTGTCCGTCGGTCTCGGCATTCCTGACCTTTCCCCGTTAACGTCTGGGCTCTCTGAAATGAATGGATTGACGTTCGTCCGAGGAAACGATTCTGAAGACCCCCACGACCTGTCAGTGTCAGACGGAGTGCCCCACGTGGTCGCCAGGTGGGTCTCTCGACTCGGCGTCGCCGCCTTTTCCACTGTTCGGCGCCGCTAGCGTGAGCGGTTTGAGGACTCGATGAGCCTGGGCCCTTCCCGTGTTTCGCGTCAGGGTCGACTTAGACACGGAGACTCCCGACGGACTCGCGGCTTGGACTCGTCGAACCTGGCCCCTTCACGTGCGTCGGATCCCGACCGGGGTCTGCCAAGGACCGACTCGTAGCATCTCGTCCTCGCCAAACACGCGGCGTTCTTTCCTGTCCATTCACCCCGACTCTACGCCACACGTGTGCTGTCACGACAAACAAACGTCGTAGGGGGGAGGGGTGTCGCACTGACTTGATCACTCGGATTTTTTGGTCGTTTGTCTTCTTCAATTTGTCTCCCTTGGTGGAACCTTCACTCGGGTGTGCCGGGTATTGTAGTCTCTTCCCGATCTATATAAAAATTATAAAAAATTTAGTAAGGAAAAAAAAAAAAAAAAACGAAAAACGAAAAAACAAAAAAAAGAAAAAAAAGATCGAAAAAAATTTAACAATTCAGAAGATAAAGAGGAGATTAAAAATAAAGATATTGGATAA
>SJYO01049755.1:7450159-7490946 GCA_006410555.1 Capra ibex
CCTGAAAACCTGAGTCTCCCTCTCCCTCTCCCACCCTACTAAACCCTCTTACTGTAAGATTGTACATATGACAGTACATTCTTAACTTAGCGGTCAGATACAGACTACGTCCTATGTCGTACGAACCCCGACCACGTACCCCTACTGGGTCTCTCTACAATACCCCTCCCTCCACCCTCCCCCCAAGTACAAACCCTTACGTACATTCTTAATTTCTAAAATTTTAAATTTTTTTTTATTTTTTATTTTGTAAAATTTAGAATTTTTTTATTTATTTATTTATTTGTTGATATGAAGAATTTTTATTTTTTTTTTTTTTTTTCCTCTAGTCAGGACCCGCAAGAAACCTTGCTGACTACGATTTCGACTTTGAGGTCATGAAACCGGTGGAGTGTACTTCTCAACTGAGTAACCTTTTCTGAGACGACGACCCTCCCTAACCCCCGTCCTCCTCTTCCCCTACTGTCTCCTACTCTACCGACCAACCGTAGTGACTGAGTTACCTGCACTCAGACTCATTTGAGGCCCTCAACCACTACCTGTCCCTCCGGACCGCACGACGCTAAGTACCCCAGTGTTTCTCAACCTGTACTGACTCACTGACTTGACTTGACTTGACTTACCGTTTTGCATTTCCCCTTGATTTCTCGGAGAAATAATCCCACTTCCTCCTCTCACTTTTTCGACCGAATTTTGAGTTGAAAGTCCTTTTACTTCTAGTACCGTAGACCAGGGTAGTGAAGATAGTACCGTCTATCTTCCCCTTTTTCACCTTCGTCACTCCGTAAAGGAGAAGAACCCTCGAATTTAGTGACACCCACCACTAACGTCGGTACTTTGTCTTCTGTGAGCAAAGAAACCTTCTTTTCGATACTGTTTGGATCTATCGTATAATTTTTCGTCTCTGTCGTGAAACGGTTGTTTCCAGGTATATCAGTTTCGATACCAGAAAGGTCGTCAGTACATGCGTACACTCTCAACCTGGTATCTCTTCCGACTCTTGACTTCTTAAATACGAAAACTTAACACCATGGCCTCTTCTGAGAACTCTCAGGGAACCTGTCTCTCTTCTAGTTTGGTTAGTCAGTATTTCGTTTGCTTGGGAATTATGAGTGACCTTCCTGACTGTGACTTCGAGATTTTGAACTCGGTGGACTCGGTTGAGTGACCTTTTGTGGGATTGCGACCTTTGCTAACTGTCATTTTCCTCCTATACCACCGTTTCCTACTCTACCAACCTACTGTAGTGGTTGAGTTACCTGTACTTGAACCCGTTTGAGTCCCTCTATCACTCCCTGTCCCTCCAAACCGTTCGACGTTAGGTCCCCCAGAGTTTATCAGTCTGTATGAATCTCTGATTTGTAGTCGTTGTTATCGTTAACTGGTAGTAATATTTATTTATACTAAGGTAATATAAATATTTCTAGTAGTTTTCAAAGATTATTTTTGTTGTGACACATTTATTTTACAATTTTAGAGGGTTAAATTTAAACTCTACATACATTCATCCTAAGAAGAATGTGTAACTTTAAAGAGTTCAGTGTATATATAGTTTTGATATAATACAACTGATTTTAAATGATAACCGTTAAAGAGTATTATATTTTAGAATACATACTTATTTAAGAGTAAGGAATTCTTTCCTATCCTTTAATTTATAGGACAAAATACGCTGCAGTCAATTAACTGAGTTCATAATGTATGTTTTAATAATAGACTTTTTATCTTACTTTATATTAAGAATTGAGGTTATTACCCATATAAAATGAAAACAAGAAAAATTTCAGAAACGAAGAAAAGAACTGTATCCCTATAGTAGTTATAATTGATGATAACCAATACATGTGATCTTATATATCTTCTAACCATACTTAGACGCCATGTTTACGACTGGTATATACTGTCTATAAAGAGAAAAAATACTGGAACAGGATAAATAAATAAATAAAATTTACTTTGTTTCTACTTATAAAATTACTATTTTAGATGTTAAGTGTTTCTTCTATCTGTAGTATTCGGTAGTCAGTGCAATTGTTGTTTCTTTGTTTCTATATATTTCGTTTTGAGTCTTTTTTATTTTCCCTTTTCTTTTTTATATATTAGTATAACTATGTATAATTGTAAAGCGTCTTATAAAATACCTCACATCTTTTCTATTCTTATCTTTGTAGAACTTACCTTACTACATTAATTATTAAATTTATATAAATATAAATTAAATATAATTGGTATAGGATGTGACGACGACGACGATCCAGTGAAGTCAACACAGGCTGAGACACACTGGGGCAGGGACCCTAAGAGGTCCTTTCTTGTGACCTCATCCAACGGTAAAGGAAGAAGTTACGTCCTTTCTCTTTTCACTTTCACTTCAGTGAGTCAGCACAGGCTGAGAATCGTTGGGGCACCTGACGTCGGATGGTCCGAGGAGATAGGTATTCTAAAAGGTCCGTCCTCATGACCTCACCTCACGGTAACAGAAGAGACTATAGGATGTGTTTGTACGAATTTTACAATATAGGGTATGAAACAATAATCTACAGGTATCCTGTAAGTCTTTTTAACCGTTTTTCTATTTACGTTGATTTGAAGTTTTTTATCTTAAGAAAAAAACGTATACTAAGTGGATATGTACATATATATACAATAAAAACTTTAATAAAAGGTCATATACAATAATATTCGATAACTAATATCAAGGGACACGATATGTTATTTGGGAACCACGTACATCACATAGATAAAAAATTTTAATGTTTAGATCGTAAGTTAAGTATGATTCAGGTTGATCATCTTAGTTTTACAGTATTTAGAAAATCAATCCGTTTTTAAGTACAAAAGTTTTTATATATATAATACGTATAATATAGATACGTATGTTTTCGAAAAGATGATAAGAACTCTTTCTTGTAGGTTTTTTTTTTTTTTTTCTTCTCTTCCTCTTTAACCTTTTGTCTTTGATTTACTTTGACCTCGGGACTTATACTTTATCTTTTTCATTTTGTTTGATCTATTTTCATTTTCTAGGAGTATATCGGGTCTAAAAAAATTTGTACCGACGAGTAATCTTTGTATTGATCTCGAGACGTTTTTTTCTTTTTTTCTTTCTTTCCTTTTTTTGAGTTAGTGGACCCGTAAATATAAAAAGTTTTTTAAGGTTCTATTAAGACTATACGTATACTTAAGTGTAGGTATTTTTCACTAATGTCCAAACAGATAATTTACTATCACAACCACTGTATCTTAAGATGTTAAAAAGACAACATATGGTTAGTACTATATTACCATAATTCACTCGTGATCAATGTATTGGTGTTAGTATTTTCCCCAAATAGTCAAAAGCGTTAGTTACCGGTGGTTCATGCCAAAACCTTAGGAGGGTCCATGACGGTAGTGTGACATAGTGTTACGGACGGAAAGTAATCTGGCACCCTAAATACTCTCCTTCACGATATAGTTATGGTGAAGGGTAAGACAGAGGTGTTGGACTGCGTCATCGACCATGTATCTTCGACAAGATTATCCGTGTTCCATCATGTCGCCAATCTCCGATTCTACGGTTTCGTTTAACGGACCTAATTTCAGGATCAAGATACATTGAAACGTGTTTGATAACTTGTAGAACCATAGTTCTGACACATATTGACACAAATACTTTAATAACTCTCTTAATTTACTCGATTAGAAATACTTCACATGTTTTCATCACAGACTGTACATTCTTCACGACTTGTTTATAATCGATAATAAAGGTCGACTTTTAATGAACGTATCACAAAAACGACAGGGATAATTCGTTGTTTAAGTAGTGTTTGTTGAAATTACGTCTCGTAACCTTAGCACACCGGACCCTTCTGTCACACGAGAGTCAATTCAAGTCAGCGAGTCAGCACAGGCTGAGACGCTGTGGTCCGGAGGGACAGGGAGGGGTTGAGTCCCTCAAATCAGTTTGAGTACAGGTAACTCAACCACTACGGTAGGTTGGTAGAGTAGGAGACAGCGGGGGAAGAGGAGGACGGGGGTTGGGGAGGGTCGTAGTCCCAGAAAAGTTTCTCTCAGTCGAGAAGTGTAGTCCACCGGGCTCATAACCTCAAAGTCGAAGTTGTAGTCAAGAAGGTTACTTGTGGGTCCTGACTAGAGAAAACCCTACCTGATCAACCTAGAGGAACGCCAGGTTCCCTGAGAGTTCTCAGAAGAGGTTGTGGTGTCAAGTTTTCGTAGTTAAGAAGTCGTGAGTCGAAAGAAAAATCAGGTTGAGAGTGTAGGTATGTACTGATGACCATCGATCTTCAATAACGACTGTTGTAGTCGGTGGAATATTCCGTGTTTCTCAATCCCCTTAGTCAAAATGTCGGAGAAATCACGAAATGGACGAATCTGGGAAGATATAAAACGTTCCTTTCTGGACTAACCAGTCTGAGACACATACTGATTTGGTGTAAATGAGACATCCCGAGAGTTAGTAAAGTATTTTAATCTACTCCTCTGTACGAGACTTAAAAATCGTAGGTGAGAGACTTTAACAGAAGGAGGTTGACTTATCTGCCTTACTTTCTTCTAGAGTGAGTCTGAAACTTATATTTGGTACGTAAGGTTCATCGACTCTTGGTCTTAAGGAAAAAACTCTTATTCCATGTACGCATTGTTAATTCCAAGAGACTAAGTGCAAGACGTGGAAAAAGACGTAGTATGTCTTACTGAACCCTTTAGTTATACTGTTCTCAGATCGTAAGGGTGCTAAAACTGACTTTGAGACAGTATTTCATCTTTTTATTGTTAATATAAAACTTATGTGTTATTACAGGTGGTCCCCGCGGTCTGAGTCTGAACGTCTACTGGACCCCAACCCACAATAAAATATGCATTTCTTACGTTTTCACTACTATTCGTTAATAGTAGGTTAAATTTATTTATTCATCTTTCTTATGTTTTCATTCAGCCTGCTGGGACGAGAATTCTCCGACTCGTTAGAGTATTCCACCCACCAACATACGTTGTGTGATATCTCTTCCAAAAGTATCTCTGTGAACGTATCTGTCTCTCCATTCTCCCTTACCAGTCGAGAGGAACTACTTCAGTCTTCTTTGAAATCTCCTTCTTTGTCCTCAACAAATCTAGATTTTTTTTCCCCCCCCCAATTCACAATCTCTTTAGTACCCGTTTAGTGTCTTTCTAATTTGTCGTTCTACACAAAACCCTTTATCTTCGTTAGATAAAAAGAAACCCTTTCTCCCGGTACTTCCTAGACCGATAACCACTGGGACCTTTTCATCTGTTACCAATGTCACCAGTGCCTTCCGACGTAGACAAACCTGAAACAGGATGGTCCCTACCCCTTCGGTCTTCCCTCAAACTTCATCGAGACGATTTAATATCAGAAAATCTGTCCCACACCAGACTCTTTCTTATATGTGAGAAGGATCGGACTTAAAAAAAAAGGTTTCCCACTGAACTTGTGACTTTCATATTCCTACTTTAAAGGAATCTCCTTTCTATTTCTATAATTAAGCACAACGGAATTGGTACTCGTTATTGAATTTCTGTCTCATGAGATTTGTGTTAAGATCAAATTAACGGGGGATTTTTACTTTGTTTTGATTGATCGTTTTGTCTCTGTTAAAGTTTGGCAATTTTAATCTTTACTCGAGTACAAATTCGAGTTAAAATATCAGAAAAATACACCCAAAGTCTTTTAGATCAACTAAGTTATTTTATTTTATAGGGTCTGTGGACCATATTAATTTCGTTCACTTGGTTCACCATTTTTATAGAAACTACCTCCGATGCAAACTACAAGTCGGTCTTTCTGATGTCTAAGACGCTAAGATCTCAGTCTTTTTTTATATAGTCAACGTAACACCTATCTCGTCTTTATATTACTGACGAAGAACACCCGGTATTTCAGTGGTGGATATTTCCCAATTCTTATGTTCGTCCAAAAAGTGACAGAGGAATCCATCAGGTTTGAATACAGTCAGTCAGTCAAGTCAGTGAGTCAACACAGACTGAGAAACACAGGGACACCTGACGTCGTGTAGTCCGGAGGGGCAGGTACTGGTTGAGGGCTTCAGGTGAGTTTGGGTACAGGTAACTCAGCCACTACGGTAGGTTGGTAGAGTAGGAGACAGTAGGGGAAGAGGAGGGTAGAAGTTAGAAAGGGTCGTAGTTCCAGAAAAGTTTACTCAATCGAGAAACGTAGTTCACCGGTTTCATGACCTCAAAGTCGAAGTCGTAACCAGGAAGTTTACTTATAAGTCCTGACTAAAGGAAATCCTATCTGACCAACCTAGAGGAACGTCAGGTTCCTTGAGAGTACTCAGAAGAGATTGTGGTGTCAAGTTTTCGTAGTTAAGAAATATCAGGTTGAGAGTGTAGGTATGTACTGAACAACCGTTTCATTACAGAGACGAAAAATTATACGACAGATCCAACCAGTATTGAAAAGAAGTTTGGATACATTGAGAGGATGTAAATAGGTCTCCTTTTGATCAAGAATTTGTACACAACTTTTATTAACTCAGGTCATAATTCAAATTGTCCTTTTGATACCTTCGGGAGTTTGAGAAAGGGTAACGGAAGAGTAAGTGATCACATTTGACTAGAGGGTATATTTAGCAGAAAATGAACAACCAGTCCAACGGACGTCAAAAGGTGTGATCAAGGAACAGTTACTAAGAACTACCGTTTGAGAAGTAAGAGACAGTGAACTTTACAGTTGAAAATAAATACTTGGTGTCCCCACAATTCATTACCTGTGTCATCTGTTCTTACAAAACCCTTTTTTTAAGATTTTCTAATATTTAAAGTAATTCAAGTTAATAAAAAAGAGGGGTTTCGTCCTCCTACCCACTGTCCTTGATGTCCCGTCGTCCATGGCATTCCACAAATATCGAATGTTGAAGGTGTACGACACTAAAATGACGTTTACGCGTCAAAGGTATCGTTGATGGTATAGTAGACTAGGATGTCGATAAAAATTCAACGTCTATTTATAAAATTCCTTTACACAGTCCTAGCGTTCCATTTAAATAAGGGAGTTAGATGAGACAAAGGTCACTATGGTCGTTCTCAGGTAAAAACTGTCTTTTACACGATTTCATTCATATAGATACACATACAATACATAACTAAAAGTCCAATAATTATAATTTCAGGTTGGGTAAAGTTCATTCGTGAAAATAAAAAATATAAATATATCATTGAATTAACTGTATGTTAATAGTATATTATTTGTTGTATATAAGTTTCATAATTTAAACCATTTAGACTGTATACTTATGTGACACTTAGGTAGTGTAGTTCCGTTACCCGTAAAATATTAAAGAGTAAGAGAAGGGAAGAGGTCAGTGGGGGCAGGTAACGGTCCGATGACGACCAGACGAAAGACAATTATTAATCAAATGTAAAAGATCTTTGAAGTCATCTACTTTAGTATGTTATGCAAGATAAACAAGAAGTCGAAGACAACGAATCGTATCAATAAAACTTTAAGCAGGTACAAAATCAAACATAGTCAACAAGAAAGAGAAAACAACGACTCACTTCCACTTCAGTGAGTCAGCACAGGCTGAGAAACACTGGGACACCTGACATCGGGTGGTCCGAGGATGCAGGTATCCTAAGAGGTCCGTTCTTATGACCTCACCCAACGGTAAAATAAGAGGTCCCCTAGAAGGACTGGGTCCCTAACTTGGGTCCAGAGGACGTAACGTCCGTCTCCGAAATTGGAGAGTAAGTGAACAACTACCTGTAAACACGACGGAGGTCAAACCTTGATAATGTCTGTTGATTTACTGACACTTGAAGTACAGGTCGGAAATACACTTGTATACAAAAGTAAACTGAACCCAGTGACGTGTCCTTGTTTACCGACCTACATACGATTAAAAAGTCTTTGAGAGATAAAAGGAAGATTTCTTAAACAAGATAAAATGTAAGGGTGATCGTTGCATACTCTTAGGGTCAATGATAGGAACGGTCGAGAACCATACAGGTGAGAAAAAGTAAAATCACTAAGATCATCCATCACATGACCGTATAGTAAAAACAGAATCAAACGAGAATGGACCACCGAGTGTACCATTTCTCAGACGGACGTCACGTCCTCTGGGCCCAAGGTAGGGACCCAGTCCTTCTAGGGGACCTCTTCCTTTACCGTTGGGTGAGGTCATAGGAACGGACCTTTTAGGGTGTCTGTCTCCTCGGACCGTCCGATGTCAAGTGCCCCAACGTTTCTTAACCTGTGCTGACTCACTGAAGTAAAAGAAAGAAAGAAAAAAGATCACTGATTATTACAACTTGTGATAAAATACACAAATAAACGGTATTTGTATCGTAGAAACCATTTAATATACAAGTATATAAAAGGGGAAAAAATTTTTTGACCCATAAAAGAATGATAACTTAACATCTCGAGAAATATATACAATCTATAGTCAGAAAACAGTTTATACACCAAATATTTGTAAAACATGGTTAGACAATCAACAGGAAATTAACAAAATTATCAAAGGAAGTTTTTCGTCTGTAATATTTTAATATGAAAAGTTTAAAAGTTCCCTTCGACTTAGAAAGGTCTAATATACTTTTGACTTAGATAAGTCTGGTCTCTCTTGCAGACATCAATAGTGTTTTTAGGTTCGAAAATTTGGCAATATGAGTCGGTAATTACAGTAGTATTTCACCATTTTAAGATATCTAAATAGATGAGTATCATCTATTCACTTCTTTATTATTTTCGTTTTGTTCAGTATAGTGTTTGTGAACCCTTATACTGTGTTAAACATATGGATAAGATGGAAAATACTTGTAAAAAAGATCAAAAAAACCGATAATTAAAGATTTTACTACTTATAAAGACAAACGCCAAGGACCACGTGCACCTGTGTAAGGAAAGTACCGTGTATAAATCCTCATGTTAAGGACTCCGTACACCATATACATTGAAGTTATATGATCTAATACGGACTTCAGACGTAGTGTTGTATATGAGGTTGGGGTAAGGGTCCACCGTGACCACCATTTCCTCGGTGGACGGTTACGTCCTCCACGTTCTCTGGACCCAAGCTAGGGTCCAGCCCTTCTAGGGGACCTCTTCTCGTACCGTTGGGTGAGGTCATAAGAACGGGTCTCTTAGGGTACCTGTCTCCTTGAACCACCCGATGTCAAGTATCCCAGTGTTTCTCAGCCTGTGCTGACTTCGCTGAAAGTGTCGTTATCACTTTCTCCCAGTGTAAACCAAGTGTAGAAATAGATGTAAATCACAAAAGGGTGAAAGTCTTTAAAAACTTCTTCAACCTATTATGCTATTTCTAATACGAATCAAAAATAAAGTATGTAAAAGAATAATATAGAGAAGACAATGATGGAAAACCCTCGAGATGTAACTTTCTACTTTTGTTTTACCAGGGATGTGTAGGACCTCCCTAGTGTCTGATTTCTTATGTCTTAATCACATTTTATATTTTCTATTCTGATTAAAACACGATTTTATCTTTCAGTTTTACCCTAGTCACGTAAACATCATATAAAATATTGTTATTTACTCCACTAACAGTTCCATAAGTCAACCGATCAACCAACTATTGTTGAGAAATCAATTCGGGTTCTAAATATCAAATACTAGTCCATTTTGTGCACACACACACAAACGCGTGTATGTTCATATTCCTTTCTCTTTAGAAAATTCCTGTCTATCCTTTCAGTTACAGGTTAAGTAGTAAACAAAGGAAAGTTTCTAGTCGAGATCTTGAAAACTGCTCTATTCCTTTGAAAATCATTTTCAGGTCAATTATTTTTTACCATTCGAAACACCCGGTATTCTAAAGAAAGAGTTGATGAACTGAGACGGAAACATCACATTTTCGTCGGTGTCCGTTATATATTTTTTTACTCACTCTGACACAAAGTTAGTTTGAAATAAATGTTCCTGTCCGACATCTAGACTAACACAGGTTTCCGATATTAAACATCTGGTCACTTGATTCCGTACTTTGAAAAAGTCTCAATTTATTAGATATCTTTTAGATAATCACATTCAATCATAGTTAATAGAATACCACCACCTCCACCACCACCGCCAAATCAACGAGTCAGTGCAGACAGACAAACGCTAGGGTACCTGACGTCGTGCTGTACTAAGCGCCAGGAAGTGATAGAGAACCTCAAACGAGTCTGAGTACAGGTGACTCAGTCACTCGGGTAGGTTGGCAGAGTAGGAGACAACGGGAGAAGAAGAGGACGGGAGTCCGAAATGGTCGTAGTCCTAGAAAAAGTTGCCTGGAACTACCCAACCGAGAAACGTAATTCACCGGTTTCTTAATCTCGAAGTTAAGTCTTTGTCAGGAAGGTTATTTATAAGTCCGAAATAAAGAAAATCCTAACTGACGAAACTAGAGGGACAACAGGTTTTCTGAGAGTTACTCTCAGAAGAGGTCGTGGTGTCAAGTTTTCGTAGGTAAAAAAACCACGAGTCGGAAGAAATACCGGGTTGAAGTGTAGGTATGTACCTTTTCGGTATCGAAACTGATGTGCCTGGAAACAGTCGTTTCACTACAAAGACGAAAAATTATACGACAGATCTAAAGGGTATCGAAAAGAAGTTTCCTCGTTTACAGAAATTAAAGTACCGACACCAGTGGTAGACGTCGCTAAAACCTCGGGTTCTTTTATTTCAGACAGTGACAAAGGTAACAAAGGGGTAGATGTACCGTACTTTACTATCCTGACCTACGGTACTAGAATCAAAAAACTTCCAACTCAAAATTCGGTCGAAAAAGAGGAAGGAGAAAGTGGAAATAGTTGTCCGACAAATCAAGGAGAAGTGAAAGACGGTAATCCCACCACAATAGACGTATGGACTCCAATAACTATAAAGAGGACCGTTAGAACTTAGGTCGAACTCGAAGTAGGTCGGACCTTAAAGTGAACCACATGAGACGTATCTTCAATTTATTCATCCCACTGTTATATGTCGGGACTGTATCAAGAAAGGGTTAAAAAGAAAAAAAAAAACGGAAAGGGTTGAAACTTTGTCAGACAACAAGTTACCGACGAAGATTGACAACGAAGAACTGGACGTATACCAAAAAGTCCTCCGTCCATTCCACCAGACTATAAAAGTAAAAAATTTCTTAAAAGGTCAAACAATACTAGGTCTATCAGTTTCCGAAATCACATCAGTTACTTCGTCTTCATCTATAAAAAGACCTTAAGAGAACGAAAAAGGGACTAGGTTTCTTACAACCGTTAAACTAGAGACCAAGGAGACTGAAAAGATTTGGGTCGAACATATAGACCTTCAAAAGTCAAGTAGATAATAACTTAGGATCGGTCTTCCTAAAACTCGTAATGGAACGATCGTACACTTTACTTACGTTAACACGTCCTCAAACTTGTAAGTAACCGTAACGAGAAGAAACCATAACCTTACTTTAACTGAAAGAGGTCAGGACACCGGTGACGACTCAAAAGGTTTAAACGACCGTATAACTCACGTCGTGAAATTGTCGTAGTATAAAATCTTAAACTTTATCGAGTCGACTTTAAGGTAGTGGAGGTAATCGAAACAAGTATCATTACGAAAGATTCCGGATAAACTGAAGAGTGAAGTCTTAAAAGAGAATCGAAGTTTTTTGATTCTAGTACCATAGGTCAGGATAGTTTCTGATTACAATCTAGGGTGTATGTCATACTATGACTTATACGTCAGACTCTTTTTCTCCGTATTTACTACATCAAAGGGATCCTATTCGTACAACAAATTTCTGTTCCTGAGTTTCTTCTGACGGAACCAAACTTACGAATGATCGACACACGACCAGTATCAGGGTCACTTATTAACCCTTTTATCTTTTTCTAAAGTTTTATAAATTCTCGAACAACAACAAGTCACCGGGTAACACAGGCTTAGAAACACTGGGGTACCTGACGTCGTGTTGTCCGGAAAGACAGGGAACAATAGATGACTTCAAACAGGTTCAAGTACAGGTAACGCAACCACTAGGGTCGGTAGAGCAGGAGACTGTGGGAGAAGAGGAAGACGGGAGTTAGAAAGGGTCGGAGTCCCTGAAAAGGTTGTTCAGTCGACAAGTGTAGTTACTGGTTTTATGACTTCGAAGTCGAAGTCGTAGTCAGTAAGATTCATAAATCCCAACTAAAGGGAATTTTAACTGACGAAACTATAGGAACGACAGGTTCCCTGAGAGTCCTCAAAAGACTTCGGGGTATCAAGTTTCCGTAATTAAGAAGTCACAGGACGGAAGAATGTCAGGTTGAGAGTGTTGACAGACACTGGTGACCCTTCTGGTATCGGAGCCGAGATGCCTAGAAACAACCGTCTCATTACAGAGACGAAAAATTGTGTGACAGATCCAAACAGTAAATTCTCGATGGTGATTAATTTTTGTACAACACACAGACCGTTCTTTAATCAGTTTTGTGGAGATAGTCCCATTTATATTAATAGTGGGATAAAATATCTAATTTCTTTTGTTTCTGTGTCTCTTCATTTCATCGAAGGTGTTTTCGTGTGTCGATCATTCATAAGTTTGGTTCCGTCAGAAGAAACTCAGGAACAGAAATTTATTGTACGGATAGGATTCCTTTGATGTAGTAAATACGGAGAAAAAGAGTCTGACGTATAAGTCATAGTATGACATACACCCTAGATTTTAATCAGAAACCCAATAAATGGAAAAGTTACTGGTTTTCATTCTCTAAACTACGATGTTTCGTTATGTTTTCTATTGAAGAACGATGCAAACGTGTCTTCTATACAATCGACGAGACAGTACAGGGTGAGAAACGTTGGGGTACCTGACATCGTGAGGTCCTAGGAGACAGGTACTCTAACAGGTCCGTTGTCATGACCTCACCCAACGGTAAAGGAAGAAGTCCCCTAGAAGGGTTGGGTCCCTAGTTTGGACCCACAGGACGTAACGTCCGTCTAAGAAATGGTAGACTCGGTAGTCCCTTCAGGGAATACGAACGGATTAACATTGATTTATACTATACAATGGTTTCTTTTCTGTAAAAGGAAAACAGATCTTGTTGAAACTACGCCTGACTTATAAGAACACGAGAGGTTTAAATGTACATCTTTAGGGTCGGGGATCGTAGTACCATAATCCTGTGTTTAGAAACTCTCCACTAATTCACTACTCCTACCTCGGGAGTACTTGTCCTAATCACGGTAATATTTTCTTTCGAAAGATTGGGGAAGACGGTACACTCCTGTGTCCTCTTCTACCGATAGATACTTGGTCCTTCACTCAAGAATAGTCCGTGACTTGAACAATCGTAATACATGAACTTGAAGGATCTGAGGTCTTACCCTTCTTTATTTAAAAACAACGAATTCGGTGGGTTAGACACCATTAAACAATATCTTCGGATTTGTCTGATTCTGTTTGAATGGACATCTAAAAAGGTTTGAGAAAGTTTGAAAGAAGAGTGAGAGGACCTTTGTCTAGTCAAAGAAAAGTCACGGAGGACTCGTGGAAAAAGGATGACGAGAATCTCGTGACTAGTGTAACCCGTGTGACCCCTCATTATTGAACGAAAATATAAACAGTAAAAGAGACCCGACACCCGAGGAGTCCCTGTCCTTCGTATTTCCTCTGAATGGAAACAGAGGTCGTAGAAGTGTCCCAGACGACGCCTTCCTTGTGTTTATGGACTACTTACGAATTTACTTGAGTACTTAGTCATAAAGGAGGTTAGTTGTCTAGTTCCTAACAATTGGAGGTTTCTTCTCTATTCTGGTGTAGGTCGTTAAGATTTTTGTAAAAACTTTCTGCGAAAGAATTACCTTGTGTAGACAAAGTGATCAACGCATAAGTGATCACATATTCGGGGTAACTTCTCGTAGTGAGAGGTTATTTGTCGTCCGAGACGTTTAACCTTCTTCAGTCGGATTTCGTGGGATGGATAGGGATTCGACGTATACGGTAACAAAACAGAAAAGTCTCTGCGAGGGTGGCCCTGTGTCGATTCGGGTATATGAAGGAGAGTTTAAACTTATTATAACGATTTCTTAGGCAATATTCTCTAATAACTCTTGTGAATTCCCTTAACGATCTATTAAAGTATCATCAAGACGCATTTGTAGGATACACGGTCCGACACACTCTGCCGACCGAAGAATGACATGAGAGAAAGGGCGAAACGTACTTTGTCACAGTTATAGTGGTGACAACAGGAAGATCTATTTTACAGGTTTCTTTAAACTACAAAGTAAAACGACCTAATTTAACATTATTCAAATTTTAAAATTTTCACCACAAAGTTGAGTTGTGTACCCTATCCGAAAAGTTTTGTGATCTTCCCTTTGAACGTTTCAGTAATAAATAAGAGAACGAAACAGAAAGTACTGTACTTTAAGAAACGACTTAATAAGAGGAATCTTCCAAATCCCGACGAAAAAAACGCAGCCGCATATATAAAAAATAAACAAAAACACTGTTACCACCTAATAGCGAAAAGTTTCCCACCACCACGTTCTCCGTTCGACATTTTAGGTCTCTCCGACGGTCACTAATCCGTCGACCCGCCGGACCTTTAGCGGAGGTAGTGTGACGACAAAGAAACGGTCAAGAGAGACGAGAGAGAAGACCCCTACGCCCTACCCCCACCCCCCCTCGAAACAAAAAAAAGAAATGTATTAAGAGTATCCGTCTTACTTATTTGGAAAAGAAAAAAAAAGTGAACGGTCTCGGAAGACTATGTCGTAGTTGAAGGTGTAAATATTAAGTACCAGGAACGAAACTAAATGTTAGTCAACAGTTTTCGCATGAATTACTTACTAGTCCTGATGTGATAAGTTACACAATTCCCCCAAGATAAGGGTTTAGGTGCCCGAAGGGTACACATGTATACGACGGGTGTACCTAATTATCTCACAGGTAAAAAATTTGGTTTTGCCAAGAGTTCATACGTAGTGAGACGATTGACTCTACTATACACAGGTCATGACCATTATTTACTCGCAGTCAGATTCCCGTGTCTTGTCCAAACCGAAGAGAGGGAAACAGAGAGGGGGAGAGAGACACACAGAGAGAGAGTTAGACACTGTCTGAGGGGAAATGAAGATTATGTGACAGGGTACACCAACACTCTTTACTTATGTTTACACTTACAGACACAAAACTTAAGAGAATAAACCCATGTACTCCCTTAAATACACGACACACACTATCACGAATCCTCGACCAGACATTGATAAATAGGTTGACTTAACACCCATAAACCTAAAAAAAAAAAATTGAAAGATTCGGACTGACATCACCCAAGTTGTCACCGAAGGGACTTTATATAGTCAAAGGATTAGTGGTCTTGGACACTTATAATGGGATATGTCGTTCTCACTTATAATGGAATATACCGTTTTATACACTAATTCTAGTCTTCCCCGAATAAGACCTAATAGGGTATATGGGATTTATGTTAGTAGACACAGAAATCTCACTCCGTCTCCCCCATGACTCTGAGAGTGTTTCCTCTTCCTCCGTTATACTGGTGTCTCCGTCTCAGACCTTACTATATTGGTGTTTGGTTGATTTTACGGTCCGTTGACAGCCTTTACTCTTTTCCGTTCCTCGGGTGAGAGGAAGTCTCAGAGACCCCTGCGACGTCGGGACGGTTATGGAGCTAAAGTCGGAATACCGGAGGTCCTGATACTGTCTCATACGAAGACAAAACAATTCGGTGGGTCTAACACCATTAAACAATGTCGTCGATGTCCTCTCATCCATAAGACATGTCTCTCTTTGTCGTTTGGCTCACACTGGGTCCGTTCGTGGTTATAAACTCCATCGATTTTTATTACTCCTCCTTTACCATCGTCATTAAGTCCGCCGTCTTTCTCCTTTTTCTTTGATCACAGTCACCAGTGCTCATAACTAACACTAACAATGACAAGTTAGCGGTTCAGTACAGGCTGACGTCGTGTGGTCCGAAGCGACAGGGAGTGGTAGAGGGCCTCAAACGGGTTCCAGTACAGGGAATTAACACTAAACGATTAATGTCTATAATTATCTTCTCTGATTATTGACCTTTGAGTCAAACGTTCCAAAACTTGATGGTGGTTAGATAGTTTGTCTGATAAAAAAAGGTAAAATATGTACTTTTTAGACTTTATTATCTCTAATACATCCAACAGACTCTAGTTTGTCTCTTTTTCACCGTTTGTGTTCTAAGTTTGAGTTTATAAAGACTGAGGATCAACTCCTAAAAGGACAGACACAGTATTCAAAAGGAGACGAAATGGTGAGCATCAGGTCCTGACACCTTTGTCCACCATCCTAGGTCCGGGTTGCTCGTCGCACAAATATCCTTGACCTACCACGGTTCCGAAACGAATCAAGACCTGTTTGAAGGTCTCGTTAGCTCCTCCCTCCCGTCACGTCATCTTCTCTACTCACACCCCGACCCCTTCCGTGAAAGTCGGACTTCGAACTGGTGACCAGTGGACACACAAAAAAGTGAGTGAAGGAGTAGAAATGTTACACTGATTACACTATAGAGAGGTTGTTTAGCTTAGTATTCTCCTGTATACATTTATTTTACGAACGAAGTTATAGATCGTCCTTTTTATAAAGAGTAACGAACCATCCCAAACTTCTTTTAACCTGATATGCCATTAGCCGTAACGATAACCGATCATATTTAATGTACGATGTAAAAACTTCATCTATAACTCAGTTTAAATTTCCTATCTTTTTTTTCTCACCAAACACAGAATCAAGAAAACTCGACGTTATCTTTTTTATGGTGTCTTTTCCACCGTATATTTATCACTTTTGCATAAAGCAAGACTTTCGACGTTCAGGTTCAAGTACTGCCACCGTTTAAGTCACGGGCTACTCTCGAACGACCAAGTACCGACAGAAAAAACGGTACAGAAGTGGACCGTCTTCCCCTTCCCTCAAAAGAGTCCAGGGTAAATATCATCGTGATTAAGGTGAATACTCCCGAAAGACGAGTACTGTATCAGTGGAGAGTTTGTAGGGTGGAGGATTAGTGGAATCTCCAATCCAAAGTTGTATACCTAAAACACCTTCGTGTTTACAAGTCTGGTATCGTCAAACCAAACAATTTCATCAGTGAACTAATCTTCAGGTCAAGAGATCTAAGGAATCCAAAGGACAGATGTGTTACTTGATGTTATCTAAAGTCTTTGTGAACCGAAGTAGGTTTCTTTCTATACAATAGATAATCTTTATGTCTATTGATAGGATTTCCCGACCGGACATGGGACTGTAAATTGTGTATAATTCGATGTAAACTATATCAAGATTAACCGAAAGAAACAGTTTGAAAACCCTACGTTTAAAACTTAGTCGTATAACCCTATATAGTCAGAAAGTCCGTCTCGAAGAGTGAAGGTTCTTATATAATCATCATAAGTGTAAAGTTCCGTTAAGAAACCATAAAAAAATTTTTATGTTTTGAAAAAAAAAAGAAAAAGAAAAAAACACTAAAAATTTTAATAATAATAAATAAATAAATAAAATAAAATGAAATGTTATGAAATAACCAAAACGGTATGTAGTTGTACTTAGGTGGTGACCACATATGGACAAGGGTTAGGACTTGGGTGGAGGGAGGGGTATGGTAGAGAGACCCAGTAGGGGCACGTGGTCGGGGTTCGTAGGACATAGGACGTAGCTTGGATCTGACCGCTAAACAAAGAATATACTATCATATGTACAAAGTTACGGTAACAGGGTTTAGTAGGGTGGGAGAGGGAGAGGGTGTCTCAGGTTTTCTGACAAGATATGTAGACACAGAGAAAACGATAGAGAAAACGAAGAACGTATAGTAATGGTAGAAAGATTTAAGGTATATATACACAATTACATGACATAACCACAAAAAGAAAGACCGAATGAAGTGAGACATATTATCCGAGGTCAAAGTATGTGGAGTAATCTTGACTAAGTTTACATAAGAAAAATTACCGACTCATTATGAGGTAACACATATACATGGTGTCGAAAGAATAGGTAAGTAGACGACTGTCTGTAGATCCAACGAAGGTACAGGACCGATAATATTTGTCACGACGCTACTTGTAACCCCATGTGTACATAGAAAGTCAAGACCAAAGGAGTCACACATATGGGTCGTCACCCTAACGACCCAGTATTCCGTCAAGATAAAGGTCAAAAAATTCCTTAGAGGTGTGACAAGAGGTATCACCGACATGATCGAACGTAAGGGTGGTTGTCACATCCTCCTAAGGGAAAAGAGGTGTGGGAGAGGTCCTAAATAACGAACATCTGAAAACCTAGTGTCGGTAAGATTGATCACACTCTACCATGAAGTAACACCAAAACTAAACGTAAAGAGACTATTACTCACTACTACCATAAAAATTTTTTACACTTTATATTTCGTAAAAGAACTCAAATGAAGTTGACTTTTATTATGTTTCAACTACACTTTATACCCAAGAAACTCTAACTTCTTCCTTTAAACCAAAACAAAAAGTTTTTTGTCTCATTTACCTTTGTTACTACCTTGTTAATATATATCGAATGTATATGTATCTAATTTTACCTAATATTTAATTACGTAGAAAGTTTATCTTAATAAATTATCTAATAAGTTTTTTTTAAATTAAATATTTTAAGAAGTAAACCGAATTGAAGTGACGTAAGGGTATTCAAAATTTACTATGCTTAAAAAAAAAATTATTTCCTGTGAAAAACCTTTAAATACTCGACACCACGAAGACTTCGTTTCTACTATAGTAACTGGGTACTGGTCATTCTGCACAAAAAACTTACTGAAAACAAAATCGTAACTCTCACGAAAGATTATTCACACTTTAGAGAGGTTTAAAGACCTGTTGACCGACGTGTATAAATACTTACCTGAAACCCATGGTTCCGTCAATTTTCGGATCTCGATCTCACTTCGTATGAAAGTGAGTGAGTACACTCTAGTTCAGTTACTGGGATTGGAGTAATCGTGTAAAAAGTTGGTTACCTATTTCAATGTCACATAAGGAAGGAGATTCTCGCCTCCACAGGTTAGGGTTTCTTCCCGTTACGGTTTCTTACGAGTTTGATGGTGTATTAACGTGAGTAAAGTGTATGATCGTTCTATTACGAGTTTTAGTAAGTCCTATCGGAAGTTATCATGTACTTGGTTCTTGAAAGTATACATGTTAGACCTAAATCTTTTCCGTCTCCTTGGTCTTTAGTTTAACGGTTGTAAGTGACGACGACGATTCAGTGAAGTCAGCACAGGTTGAGACACTCTGGGGTATCTGTCGTCGGGTGGTCCAAGGGACCAGGGACCCTAAGAGGTCCGTTCTTGTGACCTCACCCAACGGTAAAGGAAGAGGTTAAGTCCTTTCAGTTTTCACTTTCACTTAAGCGAATCAGCACGGGCTGAACATCGGTGGGGTATCCGACGTCGGGTACTCCGAGGAGGTAGGTACCCTAAAAGGTCTGTTCTCATGACCTCACCCAACGGTAACGGAAGAGACGTTGTAGGAGACCTAGTATCTTTTTCGTTCATTTAGGGTCTTTTTGTAGATGAAGACGAAGTAACTGATACGATTTCGGAAACTAACAGACCTAGTGTTGTTTGACACCTTTTAAGAATGTCTCTACCCTTTGTGGTCTGGTGGACTGGACGGAGGACTCTTTAGACAACGTCTAGTTCTTCGTTTTCAATCTTGGTCTGTACTTTGTTACTTGACCAAAGTTGAACCCTTTCCTCATACAGTTCCGATATATAACAGTGGGACGAATAAATTGACTATACGTCTCATGTAGTACGTTTTATGACCCGATCTACTTCGTATTCGTCCTTAATTCTAACGGTCTTCTTTATAGTTATTAGAGTCTATACGTCTACTGTGGTGGGATTACCGTCTTTCACTGACACCTGTAACTGACGTCGGCACTGTAATTTTCTGTGAACGAGGAACTTTCTTTTCTATACTGTTTGTATTAGTCGTATAATTTAACGTCCCTGATGTGAAACGGTTGTTTCCATGTAAATCAGTTTTGATACGAAACAAGATCATCTGTACATATCTACACTCTCGACCTGTTATTCCGACTCGTGACTTCTTAACTACCAAAGTTTGATATCACGACCTCTCAGGGAACCTGTTGTTCCTCTAGTTTGGTCAGCTAGCATTTTCTTTAGTTGGGACTTAACCTGACTACACCTTCGACTTCGTGGTTATGAAACCGGTGTACTACGTTTCTTCACTGAGTGACGTTTTCTAGGACTACGACCCTTTCTGATATCCGTCCTCTCTTCCCCTGTTGTCTCCTGTTCTACTAACCTACCGTAGTGACTGAGTTACCTGTACTCAGACTCGTTCGAGGTCCTCTGTCACTTTCTGTCCCTTCGGACCGTGCGTCGTCAGGTGCGACGCCAGGTGCAGGACCCCAGCGTTTCTCGACCTGTGTTGACTCGCTGACTTCTTCTCCTCTCCAGTTTCGGGCTAAGAATGTACTTTCTAAGGTTTAGGAAAGATTTCTTACTTTACTCTCGTTTACTACTAGGTCAGGTGCATTAGACTGAAAATCTAGATATGAAGTCAGTGACCTAAAGGTCCACTCACTTCTTACTACTATCGGAACAAAAATATAAATCCAAATAGTACCTCTAGTCTAAAAATTCTCGTACTTACCGATCCCGAAAGAACCCTTCTTCATTTCATAAAACGTCGACTTTCTATTTCACATTATTTCCCTGATCTTAACAAATAAAAGTATAGTTTTCTATATCGACACTGAAAGGATTCACTAATGTCCGAGATGAAGTATTCACATATTTCCCATTTTTACTATCGGGTCCATCTAAACTTTTATTAGGAGTTTGTTTTCGTGTGGAACGTAGTTTACTCAAGGTAGGTTTCCATGTAGATCTGAACTGACTTAATTGTTGAATCGTCCTGGTCGTGACTCTTTGACTTTTATAGTAAACAGGACTTTGACACTCTAAGAGTTTACATTTTTGTCTAAACGGTTTAAATAATAGATAAGGAAAAAGAAACATAACTTCGTTTAGTACAAAAAATTTTACGATTAACCACCAAGACGTTCCTAAGGTGTCACGGGGGCGTGATTAACGTAGTGGACGTCTTAAGAGTCAGCCTGAGGTGAAGGTTGGACATGTCAGTCCTTCAGACTGTCCTTTTACACACGAGTTTGAAGAGTTGTTTCTCCTTTAATGAAAGGTCAGACGACATTTGTACATTCTTATCGACTCTCAAGAAAGTAAAGCGAGTAATCCCTACCAGATTGAATCGATTAGATATCACACAAATATATCTAGGAAAAGGAATAAAAACCTATTCACGATATAAATACCGGGTACACAACTTATAAACTTTATCAAATTTAACTGTATATGTCGTGAGACCGAACAAATATCACCTCAACTAATTTAACGGGGTGAGCTGTAGAATGTACCAAGAAAGAGTGTATTCAATAAGATTAGTTACACTTTCAAACCTTAATACACAAACTGTCGACCGACAACCGAGATCCGTCAACTAGTTTTGTCATTAAAGTTTAACCCATTCCTACATACCTTAGGAAGTATTCTGACTCTTTGGTTGCATGCCGTTTTGGTACCTTACCTGTCCTTTCTTCTCCGATGTCGGTAAATATGAAGTAAAACAAAGAGTGTCAAGGTTGACACTGGATGTCTTTCAATTACAGAAGTACGGAGTCTAAAGAGTAGACAGTTTACCCCAATTATAGTAAACGTACTTTGTATACCTTTTACAGTTAAAAATTCTATTTTACAGTTTGTAGTCGATAAATTATAAAAAGATTATTATTTTGAGTATAGTATCCTGATATTCTTCCTAATTTATTTAACTACATCTATTTGGTGAGTTGTGTCACCGACTTTGTACAATTAATGTACGTGTATTTACGATTATATTTTATATTAATAGTTCCGAACCAAGAACACTTCCCTCTGCATATCATACCATTAACCGTAAGATTACGAGAAAGATATAGTAGAGTAAAAAATGGACTACCCTGGTCCACTCTTTAATGATTCGTCATTGGGATCATCTCTGTCTTGATGGACAAGATATTCAGACCTCACCTGCGGACTAAGTTCTTTTTTGTCAAGTCTTTGTTCCAGTTCATATTCGTACGTCACTCACACCCACGGTCCCCAACTCAGACCCTCAAGTAATAAAACAAGGTCTTAGACCGGTGATTCGGTTTCAACTTGTTAAGTTTATAATTTAGGTCCATATAGATTTTTCAGTCCCACATCAGTACCAGTATCTCCTCTCACTCAATTCTTTCTGAGACTTTGGAGTTGTACCCTACCGTACCTGTTGAAGGTTTACCGTTATAGTGACTATCTCGAGGTCGGGATCCAAATCTCTCAAAACTGAGTTGTGTGTCACGGAGGTCGGTATTGCTGACCGGTGACCCCTTTCCGGAAAACGGAAAACTAGGGGGTTGAGGACCTTCGACGGACCTATTAATATTCGGAATTACGACATTAAGACAAATGAGACACCTCTACTCTCACGACAGACGATGTCAAGGATACTCTACAGTAGAGGGATCTCTTTCTGATTACTCCAGTCCTATACTTAAACTAGTTAAAAGAACGACAAGTTAACTTTCTGGTGTTGTGGAAGATTCTTTTAACGGTACTCAGAGTGTTATTAGAGTCTCGAGGACAAGGAAGTGTTTAGTAAGGAGTCATACAAAGTTTAGTTTATTCTAACAAACAAGAGGTACATATAACAAGTCGAAGTGGTACTCCAGTAAAGTTCCGAACTTTCTATTGACTTTCTTTACAGTTTATAGAGTAGAATTAAAATTATATTGAGTTACCGTTATTTGATACAATTGTGGATAGTCATCGTACATATTTATTATTTGATAGAATCTGCACAACTTGTAAAATCAAAATACAACAAGAAATCAGTGATTCAACACAGACTTAGAACACTGGGGTACCTGACACATCGGACGGTCCGAGGAGACAGGTACCCTAAAAGGTCCGTTCTTATGACCTCACCCAACGGTAAAGGAAGAGGTCCCCTAGAAGGATTGGGTCCCTAGTTTGAACACAGAGGACGTAACCGTCCGTCTAAGAAATGGTGACTCGGTGACCCTTTCGGGAAACCTAAATATTTATATACAATTATATTAACTCCGTTTTACAAGATAAAGTATGATGTTTTATCGAATATATATTCGATCGGCTAAAATATATTATGGTATAAAATCTTGTATCACAATCCGATACTTGAGAGGTGACACATAATCTAAACAGTTTCTAGACGACGTAGAAAACCACCCAAACAACGATGGTGTTATTTCTGGTAGGTGTACGGAGAAGATGAATTCGGGTACAATCAAGTACAATGAAATATGGTTGATAAACTTATCGAGAATACATCTAAAAAAACCCGAGGTTTTAGTGACGTCTCCCACCGACGTCGGTACTTTAATTTTCTGCGAATGAGGAACCTTCTTTTCAATACTGGTTGGATCTATCATATAAGTCTTCGTCTCTGTAATGAAACGACTAATTCCAGGCAGATCAGTTCCGATACCAAAAAGGACACCAGTACATACCTACACTCTCAACCTGACACTTCTTCCGACTCACGACTTCTTAACTATGAAAACTTGACACCACAACCTCTTCTGAGAATTCTCAGGGACCCTGGCGTTCCTCTAGGTTGGTCAGGTAAGACTTCCTCTAGTTGGGACCCTAAAGAAACCTTCCTTACTTCGATTTCGACTTTGAGGTCATGAAACCGGTGGAGTACGCTTCTCGACTGAGTAACCTTTTCTGAGACTACGACCCTCCCTAATCCCCGTCCTCCTCTTCCCCTGCTGCCTCCTACTCTACCGACCTACCGTAGTGCCTAAGCTACCTGCACTCAGACTCACTTGAGGTCCTCAACCACTACCTGTCCCTCCGGACCGCACGACGTTAAGTGCCCCAGTGTCTCAGCCTGTACTGACTCGCTGACTTGATTGATTGATTCATCTAATCATGTTATTTCTATCGATCGAACCTTCTCCGGATTTAAACTGAGACGGTCTATGAGTTACTGACCTTTCGTTGACTTGTGAGGTCCAGAACCAAAGAGGATATTTATGTTCTATTTCTTTATATGGAGTCCATCCGTAACACTCTTTCTGTCCCCTTGATTTCGTTGTCAAGACACATTGTTCCTCTATGAGTCTTTGGGAATTAGAGAAGAGGAACAAGGACCTTAGTGCTCGTGATGTCTCACTCATGAAGCCCAAGTTCTTCCGTCTCATCTTCCTCCGAGTAGAGGAGGACACTCTCGTAGTATTAGTGTTGGTCGACAACTTGTTGGTACCTCTCCTCCAGAGACCTTGGATAGTTTCTTTCTACAGGGTACAGGTCTTTGTTTATTCTTCGGTGGCACTCTACCATCCTCTCCGTGCCAGTACTATTTTAGTTTAGGGTATAGACGACCCACACACCGGTTGTTTAACCTCTTATTATGGTTTCTTTAAGAGGGTTCCAACACTTCCAATCCGAAGGTTCGGACCCCTGGGGAGTTTCCGTGACCCTGAGGGGTCCCTTAGACTGAAACTTCCGATCACCCTAAACTAATGGTTCTGAAGGTGTCCTGACCCCTTTTGTCTCTGAGGTCAGAGCCTCCCGTGTTTGTTTTGGAACGTACGTCGTTCTGAGTCTCCTTCCTCGTCCCTGGGGTGTCCTCTGACTCGGTTTCGACGGACGATCACAACCTCCGAGAGACCACCTCAGTACGTAACCGTCCCTGAGTGGTGTCCCTGCCCCCTGACCGTCGTCGACAAACTCTTCCAGGGGGAGCCACATTTGGGAGAACCTCCGACGGTAATAGGGTTGGTATCGTGGGAATCCGGGGTCCTAACCCAACCTAGTCCCATTTTTCGATGGTCCCTCCCTCCCGTAGGGGTGGGTAGTTGTCTATTTACTGGTCCTCCTGTCTTACCACCTTTAGTGACGGTGTCTTGTCTTTTATCGTTTTTCCTACTTTTCTTTACTTCTGTCGCATTCTCTGTAGACCCTATTGTGATTTACGTAGTTTTTAGTGTAATATCCTAGGGTCTTTGTCTAATCTCTCTCTTTCTTGGACTCTTTTATAAACTTCTCTATTATCGACTTTTAAAGGGATTCATCCTTTCCTTTATTAGTTGGTCCAAGTCCTCCGTGTCTCTCAGGGTTCGTCCTATTTGGGTTCCTCTTTGTGTGGTTCTGTGTATCATTAGTTCGACCGTTTTTGATCTGTCTCTATTTTATAATTTTCGTTGTTCCCTTTTTACTGTTTATTGTATGTTCCCTTGAGGGTAGTCTGATCGTCGACTAAAGAGTTGTCTTTGAGATGTTCGGTCTTACCTTATTACACTGTATGAATTTTCCTGAAGGGACCACCGAGTCTGTCATTTCGCAGACAGACGTTACGTCCTCTGGACCCAAGCTAGGGACCCAACCCTTCTAAGGGACCTCTTCCTTTACCGTTGGGTGAGGTCATGAGAACGGATCTTTTAGGGTACCCGCCTCCTTGGACCACAGGTACCCCAGCGTTTTTCAGCCTGTGTATGAATTTCGCTACTTTCCCTTCTTTGATGTTGGTTCTTATGAGATGGGTCGTTCTGAGAGGAAGTCTAAACTACCTCTTTAGTTTTCGAAAGGTCTGTTCGTATTCAATTCTCTTAAGTCGTGGTAGTTTGGTCGAAATGTTGTTTACGATTTCCTTGAAGAGATCCGTCTTTTTCTCCTCCTTTTCTGGATGGATGTCTTTTATTTGGGTTTTGTTAGTTCTTTTGACAATATCCTAGTAGTACAAGTGAGGGTCTGTCGTCAATACGGTCCCAAAACTTTAAGTCTATCCGTTAAGTCAAGTAGAACTACAGTGGAACTATATCCACCACGACCAAATCAACGATTCAGCACAGACTGAGAACGTTGGGGTACCCGACATCGGACGGTCGGAGGAGACAGGTACCCCTAAGAGATCCGTTCTTATGACCTCACCCAACGGTCAAAGAAGAGGTCCCCTAGAAGGACTGGGTCCTTAGCTTGGGTCCAGAGGACGTAACGTCCGTCTAAGAAATGGTCGACTCGATCCTCCCTTCGATCCTAGTATGTATAGTTGTCAAAGGAATTTACATTTACCTAATTTACGTGGTTGGTTTTCTGTATCAGATCGACTCGTCTACTTTTGTACACGCACACACGTAAAGGTGAATTGTACAGTGAGACGAACTGGGGTGGTGGGGGTCTAACACACATTAATAAAATATAACAATCCAATTAGTACAGGCGTAATACCGAACGTTATCACTAATAGAAAGTAAAAAACACCGACAACTAACACTTTTGACTATTTACAGAAAATGATAATACTAATACATGGATAATGAATGAATTATGGTAACATAGTACTAACTCGTTGTCTTTTTTTTTAATATATAGTGGTTTTGATGGTAATTATCTTTTAGGACATTAGTGAGAAATTTTAGGTCTACGTAGTATTAATAGAACCTTAAAAAACTTTTGATGTTTACACATCCATAAGGAAAAAAAAAAAAAACGGTCTCGAGATCTATACAAAGATTACTCATCGGTACAAATATTGTTGATCTAATATACTCCTAGAAAATAAAAACAGATCAAACAAAGTAAAAAAGGTAAAGTATAAGTCACGAGGTCAAAGTAAATCAAATACAAAAGGTTAAAAGGTAGAGAAGAAAAACAAAAAAACTACAAGAGAGAGTTCGGAAATAGTTCGCATCATCTTCTCGAAACACATGTACATATATTTGTTATATATTATATATATAAAATCTTTTGAATACTTAAAAACGAATTGATTTTTTAAATACTGTAAAACTAAGGTGAACAAACTGATCATACCTATCTTACGGTCTAAAGATTAAAATTTTTTATCTAAACGTTGTTTCCAAATGACCTAACGTGTACTTTAACATCAGTGATAGAGTATTATTGGATATTACCTTTCATTAAAGTTTTTATTTTATAAACATGTACACATTGACTTAGTGTGTGGTTTTTATTTCTTAGTATAAAAAACTTTAAATCATTACAAAGAGAAAAACGGTCAAAAAGATTTACAGGATACCTGTAGATTATTGTTACATACTCTATGTTTTAAAATTTATATAAACACATCCTATACTAATTATATTTAATTAATTTATATTTAGTTTAATAAATTTAATGATTACTGTAGTAAGTTCTACGAGGATAAGAATAAAAAAGAAGTGAACTATTTTATAAGAGTCTTTTTACAATCATACAGAGTGATACTAATACATAAAAAAGAAAAGGGAATATAAAGAAGACTAAAAACGAAATACATAGAAATAAAGAAACAACAATTCCACAGATTACCAAATACCACAGATAGAAGAAACACTTAACATGAAAAATAGTAATTTTTTATAAGTAGAAACGAAGTAAATTTCATTTATTTATTTAAATTTTTCGTTCATAGTAACTCCCTCTGCCAATCGTCGTCGAAATAGTTACTGTCACTTTCAGTGAGTTCACACAGGTTGAGAAACACTGGGGTACCCGATATGTCAGGTACCTTAAGAGGTCCGGTCTTATGACCTCACCCAACGGTACGGGAGGAGGTCCCTATAAGGATTGGGTCCCTAGGTTGGGTCCAGAGGGTGTAACGTCTGTCTAAGAAGTGGTCGACTCGGTGGTCCCTTCGGGTTCTTATGACCTCACCCATCGGATGGGGAAGAGGTGGTCTAGAAGGGCTGGGTCCTCAGCTTAGTCCCAGAGGATGTAACGTCCGTCTAAGAAATGGTCGACTCGATGGTCCCTTCGGAATAGTTATCAATCATAATTTTAAGGGTGTCAATGAAACCATTCTTGTTATTTTTCGTGGAAGACGTATTTGAATCCGATGCTGACTGAATTATTATCGTGAATTAGGAGTATTTTATGACAAAAGAAGTAGAATGGTAACTTTTTATTACTCCGGGTCTCTCGGACTTCTTGGACGGATTTTAGTACATCAGTCAATTGTCGTACAAAACCTTGACTTGGGTTCAGAAGACTGTTTCATACCACTAGGACATTAGATCAGAGAATTCCGGATTATTGTAAAGAGTTTAAAAGTATAGACCTCTTTATCTAACAGAATCCTTAATAACTAAATGATCTATCTTGATTTAATATAAGTAGGGTTTCAGGATTACGTAATATTATTGTCTGTATCTGACTTACATAGTCTGTATGTAAGTCACTGTTTCCCGGAACCTTCTGAAGGCAATTAAACGGTTGATAAGTAAAGAAAGAAGAACCCGTGACTTTCCTCTTATCTCGGATAACACGTCATATGTATGAGTTTCCTGTTTAAGTTAACCTTTAAAATCTAAACTCTATAACCACAATTCAACCATTAGTATTCCAAAATTTCTACTTCTCTATTTGGTGTAAAAGTATGTTCGAATTTTAGTGACTAAAAAAAAAGGGGACTATATGACGAAAATAAAAACGACCAAGAACTGAGATTAAAAAAGTTACACTATTATAAAGTACACAGTTCATCTTTTCACACTATAATGACCTTTTTCTACTCCGTTTTTCCACTACTTTACGAAGAGAGGAAAAGTACTATAGTTCTAATAACCTATTTCATGCTTAGGTTACCTTTCCTTCCTTGTGTCATGTTAAACATTTCCAGTTTAAAACGATTAAAAGAAGTTTGAAGGATCGACACATACTTATATATAATTAAAGTTTCTTTATAGACACAAGATCGATGATGATGAAATCCTGTTTTATGAATCCATAATGGATGTATATACCGAAACTTTCCGTTTCGTATGTATTTTTAACACTCTATAGACGGGGACGAATTATTCCAGTTTTAAGGAATTACAAAGGTTCGTAGCAATAAGTAAGTCACGAACGAATACACAGTTTCAATGTCAAAAACGTCTTCAGTAATGTAGAAGACCATTGCTATGTTGAAAAAGGTTCCTACGGAGGTAGAAGACGAAGTGAACGGTTTGATGTGGTTGACGATGTGGATGACCGTTACCACTTTAACGTCCCCAGCGGTGCGTAGAAAGGACAGTTTGGATGTAGTCACGAAACTCCTTTATTTGATCCGATTTTTTCCAGACCGTTACGAGAACACACAAACTTGTCTTTTCATTAGATGGATAGTGACAGTAGGCCATGGAGACTTCTACAGTCCTCCGTCCAGTAAAGAGAGACGACTTCACGAAAAAAGAAAATAATGGTTGGGATATTGTTCTAATAACTTTACTAAACTGTTATCAGTACGGTGTCGATATCTATGAACAACTTTCATTTATTATTTTCGTAAAATAGACTTACCGACAGTAAAAGGACAACTCCCCATGTAGACCATGTATTCATGTAAACATACGCACAGACGGAATACACTTGGCGAGATTAAGCCAATAGGACTATCCACGGTAACATCGAAGTAAGATTGTTATAATCGTTTCTCCTTCTCCAGCCAGTAAAAGTTTGACATTAAACGTCAGTGAGGTCAGTTTTCCTACCGTTGTTCTGACTTTGGTTCATTCTTCCCTAAAATTCCTCTGATAACCTTTCATCAGTCCGTAGTATGGTATTAGACTATAAAATCAAGTGGATTCGTCGGAATTTAGTCTCTTTAATTTGTTCGAGTGACATGACTCTACATTTTCAGTCATTCTTTTATGTCCGATGAGAATTCTACTTTCCCTATTTACTAAAATATATACTGTACAACTAGACGATTTAAATTCCTCCCGACCCAATGAAAGTTTACTTCGTCATAAACATCGAACTAAAAATCAAAGGAATTTATGGTAAAAAACTTTTTTTTAGGATTGGTCGTTGTTGAAAAAGTCTCTAAATTAACAAAATAAAAGGAATATGAAGTTCATTATAGATTTTTAAACGAATCTCACTGTAATTTATGTTCCTTTCTTACAGTACATATATACATCGATTAAATGATATAAGATGTTTATCAATGACCCATGTTGGACACACAGTCCGTAAAACGGTCCGTTTTCCGTTTCTCATAACAAGACTACCTGGTAAAACAGACAGATCTTTCTCTGTAGTTCGTTCTTTATTACCGTTTCACACGATTTGCTCTGTTTCACACGATTTTTGCTCTCATACTACAAAGGACTCTAACCCACAGATTTCCAAGTCCTTAGTCCATCTGGAGTACTTTCTTAATTTTAATTTTAAGGATTGATTCCCTACTTACTTTAAATCGAATTATCTCTCTGGCCCCTTCTGTCGTAATCCTATTTCTTAGTTTTCGACGGGTTTGGGACCTTTCGATCTCTCAATAGATGCATCTTTAGTCTTCGGCGTCTGGAGTAACTTTGAAACATCTTCTCATTGTGTTCTACACTCGTAACCCTATAGTAAGACTGATGTCAAAGTTCTTATAAAATCTTTTTCGTTCTGAACCCACGTACTCTTAGTGAATCTTTCGATGACGTTGTCAAGTCGACTCTTGGTCACCACCGGACCCGATCGTTCAATCCTTACCCGTACCAAATCCTATACTTTGCCGTTTATTTATATTGTACTACTTCTTTCTCCTTATTCTTAAGACACCCAAAAAAAAGGGGGTTGAACCACCCCACGAAAGATGACCCGATCTCCCTGAAGGGACCGTCAAGTCACCAATTCAGAGACGTGAAGGTTGAGTCCCCCGTCTTCAAGTTAGAGACCAGTCTGTGTGGGGTACGTCGTACCGGTTTTCTTTTTCGTTAACCTTTCTTTATTTCTAACTAACTTTAAGACATCGTATATATGTATACCGAAGGGTCCACCACGATGACCATTTCTTGGGTGGACGGTCACGTCCTCTACATTCTCTACGTCCAAGCCAGGAACCCAACCCTTCTAGGGGACCTCTTCCTTTGCCGTTGGGTGAGGTTATAAGAACAGACCTCTTAGGGTACCTGTCTCCTCGGACCACCCGATGCCAGGTACCCCAGTGTCTTAACGTGTACTGAATCACTGATTTTGTTGTTTACATATATACATATATAAATCTATATACACCTATATACACGTACGATTCAGCGAAGTCAGTGCAGGTCCAAAAACACTGAGATACCTGACATTGGGCAGTTCGAGGAGACAGGTACCCTAAGAGGTCCGTTCTTATGACCTCGCCTAACGACAAGGGAAGAGGTCCTCTAGTAGAGTTGGGGCCCTAGTTTGGGTATAGAGAACGAACGTCCGCCTAAGAAATGGTGACTCGGTAAACCCTTCGGGGGTCTATATATGTCTGGTGTGTATATATGTACTAAAGAAAGAAAAAAAGGGTCTTTAGGTCTGACGTATTAAACAACTGGAGAAAAAATTCCTTCATCTCTAGACCTTAATTATTATGTGAAAAAGTTCTTCCTTTTATTTTTCAGTCTAATTCATCGGAAGAGTATCATTGTATTATTTACTTTCTCGATCAGTGTCGTGTTTACCTGTTACAGAAAAAAGAATCTGCCTTAGAATTGAAAGTTTTACTTTTACGGTGTATCCATCTGGATTGAGCACGGAGGTTTTATGTGTAGGATAGTTACCTTAACTTATGACTTGTGACAAAAAAAATTATGACGGATGTCCGGAGTACTTCTTTTAGTTTTCGTATTTGGGACTAAATTTGAAAAATATTAATTAATACTTAAGTGAGTAAGTAATTAATTTATTCATAAAACTTGTGAGTAATAACCGTTTTAGAACCCTAACCAGGACGTACTCAAATGTTTTACGTTTTCTATCAAAGAAGGAAGGTTCTTTGAGTAACAGAATTTTTAGGAATCTGAGAAATAGACATAAGTCACGTCACAGTCACCATTATATGTGTCTTCGTCTCTCCTCACACAGAGTTAGTCGGGATCCTTCCTGAGGGTCTTTTCCGCTCCGAACTTACGTTCGCCTTCACAATTCCCCATCGTCGTATACTTTTCTCTTTCTCCTTACTTTAGTCTTCATCTCTGGGACCTCCTCTATGTGTACATAATTTTAGATATATAGTCAGTCCCTTTTCTCTAACTAAGACAGGGCTATCAGTACCCTTCGATAACTTTAATGAACTGTACAGATATAAAAGATTTAACCTTATAGAGGTTATCACACCAATAAATTGGAACCCGGTCAGATCTTCACCCCTCTAACAAAGTTTCCGGTAAAGTCCACCACGAACATTCACATCTTTCAATCCCTGTCTAAACTCTTTGTACGACCATAAATTTAATCGGACCGAACCACTGACTGATTTGCACCTCTTTAGTGTCATAACGATGGACTATGTGTACGTCACTTATGCGGGAGTTATTATCACAAAGGGTTCGTGGGACACGAAATACATAACGAAATGTGACTAGGAAACCGAGGAGTTTAGGTCATGTAGTGTTTTAAGTGACTAAAGAACTGAAGTTACATAAAGAATCTATACGGAGAGAGAAAAAGGTCGACGGTGAAACAGTGCTGTTTAAACGAAGTTGTAAGAGGAACTGGACGGACGTATAAGGAATGAAACTACACGAGCAAAGAAATTAACAGAAGAAAAATCCCAATTCATATGAAGTAAGACCCTCTTCCTTTACCGTTGGGCGAGGTCATAAGAACGGACCTCTTAGGGTCCCTGCCTCCTCGGACCACCCGACGACAGGTACCCCAGCGTGTCTCAGCCTGTACTGACTTCGCTGAATCGTCGTCGTCGTATGAAGTAAGGTCCCGAAGGGTCGACCGTGACCAGTATTTCTTGGGCGGACGGTCACGTCTTCTACGTTCACGGTACCCAAGTTACGGACTCAGTCCTTCTGGGGGACCTCCTCCTGTACCTCTGGGTGAGGTCATAAGAACGGACCTCTTAGGGTATCTCCTCGGACCGCCCGATGTCAGGTACCCCAGCGTTTCTCAGTCTGGGTTGAATTCACCGACTCGTATGCGCGTGTGTACGAAGTAAGATTCCTACAGTAAATAGGATTTCTATTAAATTTCTTCTTTCTTTCTTCCTTCTCTCCCTCCCTCTCTCCCATCTTTTTTCCTTTTTTCTCTCTTTCTTTCTTTCCTGTTTTATTATAAAAGAACCATTGAAAAAGATTTTATAACTTCCATCCTTTGTACGGAGGAACTGAAATAAATTCACGCACCTCTACTAAAGTGTCCACTTGAATTGTGAACACTTAGATGGTATATCGTGTGTATATCGTTTTTTTTGGTCATACCCTAATGCTATAAAGAATTAAGAATTTATATCCTTGAGGACTACTATATATAGAGGTTGGACAGGTGTCTTTTAGTAAATTTGTTGTAAACTGTTTAAAAACTCCGGTTTTTGGATAGGTCGTGTTAGTCTCTCTCATAAATTCTACAAGGAAAAATTTTCCTTTTTAGATTACGAACCGATACTTTACTTTATTTTAAAAAGAATATTAAAGTTAATATGATTTTAAAATAAAGATCTTCGGCTCAAGATTTGAACTAATAATCGTTACTCCTACTGTCCTTGACGTCCCGGTGACGGGAGTGCGGTTTCCATTTAATTAAAAGTTCTTGTACTGTAAATTAGTAAAAATCATCAAGTAAAATTCATTGTTAGTGTCCGACCTTTGTTGAAACTTCATATGTACACTTATTTAACACGATTTAAGACCCGAACATCGAAATCAAAGGTTTAAGGTGGAATTTTCACATGAAAGATTTGGACCAAAATATTCAACTACTGTACACAGGTCAACATATATGGTTTGTGAAGTGTGTTCTATTTGGACTTACTTTATATTTTAAATTTTTCTTGTTCCATTTCATAATCTTTCTAATTTTACAAGAACACCCACACGTATGTGTGTGTATATCGTAGTTTTCAATGCTGATTACATACTTTATAAACTGTTAAATGTACATTTTGTTATAGTGAATCTTTATCGGTTTAAAACAAAAAGTATGTTTCTAAAAATTTCGTAAAAAAATTTTTTATCTTTATCTTCGTACAAAGACAGAACTCGATGTGATATGTATTTGTAGGTAGTCGTCGGGTAAGAGTTTCTTCTTTCTTCGACTCGACTGTTGTACCGAATTACCTTTTACACTTCCAATTTAGAATTACCTTTCTCTTGAAGTAGGCTGGTTCATCAGAAAATAGGTAAAGTAGGGTCACCACGACAACAATGAAACTGTAACTGTAATTGTACTCAATGTTTGACTTTTTCCTAAAGGTATTTTTATCGATCGGTCAAAACAATTCATTTTATCCAAGTAAATGGAAGTGTCAGATTACGATGTTCATTTTTAGTCACTTATCCTTCCTTAGACAAAAGGTTGGACGCACACAATCAACGAGTAAGTACAGACTGAAAAACGTTGGGGTACCTGACATCGGGTGGTGCGAGGAGACAGGTATCTTAAGAGGTCCATTCTTATGACCTCACCTAATTGTAAGGGAAGAGGTCCCCGAGTAGGGTTGGGTCCCTGACTTGAACTCAGACGTAACGTCCGTCTAAGAAATGGTAGACTCGGTGGTCCCTTCGGGATTCAGGAGAATTTACAAATATAAAGCATACCGATCCTTTAGTTGATATAGTAAAGCATATCATGAGTCACCATGATATCGGAAATTAAAAGGAAGTTAAACTTTTAAAAACAAATAACCAACTTGTAAAATATTCGGTATAACGAAAATGTACATCTGTATCCACTGAACTGGACTGAATCTTCGAGACCAGAGTAGAAAGTATGACCTGATTTGATGATTAATCGAGAGACCCTTTAGTACTCAGATTCAAAATTCTTGTTCTCCGTTATTTTGTCGTTTGCGGATAACTTAAACCTCCGAACCTACTTTATAAAATTACCCGTCATTCTCTCCCAGATACCTTTGTTACCTTCTCTATTGGAAGCATAAACAAGAACCCTTTCTAAAAAGTGATTTACCTGATATAGTATTTTTACATGTTTAACAAAACGGGTAGTTCTTTAATCGAGATTTATGTTTCCATCACTTTAATCTCTTCCGAAATATAAAACACAAGAAGGTAATTAGATGAAATATGGTTCGATTAGCAGTTTGTTAAAAGTAAGTAAACATGTTCTTACACTTGTAATTACAATGCCGTAATCGTTTGATCTTATTTCTGGTTCAAACTCGGTTCCGTACAAATAGAATAAATCTCTATTTTCGATCCCTTCTCTTAATGATAAATGAATAACAATCAAATATACTTGATCGACGACAGTTTCAAGTGTTTTACGTAGTAGAGTAATATAGGAATAGTAAAGTATTCTGTCCATAATCAGTGTAGAAAAACATTACTCTTTCCATTCCAAGTTTCTTCAATTTAACAGTAAAAGTATATAGAAGACCTAGTTGAAGTGAGAACATCAAATAAAAGGACAACATACACGATTTTCATTCGAGATGAATTTGTCCCCCTGTTTTTCGTGTAAATTTTGAACATCATGATAATTTCGTGAAACTTTTTTTCTAGACAGTACTATTACAATCAAAACCTTATTATTATTTATATCTTTATTTAATTACACTATCACTCCACGTAAAAAAAATTAGAGTCTTTCTTATAGTCAACCGTTAAAGTCCATTTCTAACTTACAATTTTTAAACGATTTTAGACATAAGCTTCCAGACCACCTGAAGATAAGTAGGAAGTTTCTGGTCGAGTTTCGACTGGAGGAGTCCGTGTCAATTAGTGGAGGCGACGATACGTAAATGGACATGTGGTTATGTACAGTATAGCATAATATTAATAAAGAAGTGGATAGAGGAAAAACTATATAATTTGAAAGGTCTCAAACACAAAAGAAAACGGGGTTCTAAACCTTAAAATCATTCGTACATATACGACATTTCAACTATTGTATAAGGTCAGTAGTCTTTTTGTAAAGGGTATTAAAAATTTTCGAGGGAAAGAGAAACCAACCACCAAATAAAGTAGGATTATACCGAATCCTAAAAAACTTTCAAAACTTTTATAAAGATTAGAAATAAATTACAGTACTGTAGAGTTGTAAATCGACTGTAAGATAAGCTGAAACGTTAGATAATAACTTTATTAAAGAGGTTTTAAATGTATTAAAATGAAAGTCTAACTCTGTCCTCCGTATACCAAGGGGGATCCCATTTCGTTAATCTCTAAATAAGGGACGACTAGCTTTGAGGTTCTCCTCTTATCGTCCTATTGATTCCGTTCCTTCGACCCGGGACAGGTTTAGTGTATAAAGAACACGAGCTTTAGTCCTCTGGAGGGACTGGCGTGTACGTGTCTTTTCCGAGAAAAGTCCGGTTTCCCCTCGTTACAGTTCTCTACGAAATGGGTCTACGGAAAAACCATTTTAGATAGAACCGGTTCTCTACGTACGCGTGTGTATCCTCCTAGGACTCTATGTGGTTTAAACTTGACACTTGGTCCATTCAGTTTTACTAACCGGTTTCCTTTGGTCTTTCTTTATGAGACTTTTTCCTTAGGTTTGGCGGTGCTCCGACGCTGAGTCGTTGAGAGAGAGAGGGACTCAGGTGGATACACAGATAGGTGTTCCTGACATGAGAAAGGAGGATTATTAACGAACTGAACAAAGTGATGAAAAACAGAAATACCCTTAAGGAAAGACGTTTCGGCTTCCCGGTCGGTCCTGGGAACAGTGACTGGTGACTGGACCACCGAGCCTAGACCCCGAAAGTAGAGGTACTGGGTCGGGTCAGAGACCGATCCTTGGGTTCGGTACAAGGTTCGATGACGTCTAGCTCCGGTGACCTCTAGTTATAGTAATGTAGACACCCATTGTGACTACCTTAAACAAAAGGAACATCAAGATTGTATTTTACATACCAATCGTACCTTTTTTTTGTCGCATAAATTCGGATACATTATAAAGGGGGAAGGAAAAAGTACTTCACTTCCTCTTTTGTTTCAGATAATACTTAAGGGATATAACAGATGGAAAAAAAAATTAATACGTTCATATAAATTTGTATACCCCTTTAACGGAATTTCTCGTTTATATCCCCCTTTTTTGGTCGAACACCTTTTTATTCGGAGTTACATATCGTGATAAGAAGTTGTTTGGGACAAAAGAAATAAAGGTATAATTTGTTTTCTCGATCAGTATACATTCAATTATTTCACTTGTGTTCCCTCTACATGGAGGTTTACTCTCGGTCTGCCACTTATTCTCTTGTCCTTACATGAATTTCGGACCATGGTCGAGCACTGTTCCAGACAAGAGACAGAATCGGGATCTAAAAACCTTTTCGAAGTCCTCGATACTCTTTTTGAAAGTTGGACTGTTCGTGAGGTCCCGACCCTTTCCGAGGACAAAATTAAGTCGGGTCTACACTAGGAATTACTTTCGTAATACCAAGACGTCGACGTCACCTGTCATGTTCGTAAAAATTTTCTTATTTAATAAATTTCTCTAAAAGAAAAAGGGAGAATATTAATACGAACTGGACACAACCCGAGTTTAGTATTCTATACGAAATTTTATTAAATATCAAGGTCAAGGTACGAGAGGTGTCAGACTTATAACAGGATTTGAAGTGTGTTTTCTCTCTTTACCCTTTTGAGTCGTACAACCTGATATATTTATACACATGGTAGGACAGATTAGGTTGTTAAGAGGGTTTCGATTCAAAATTGGTACCTATCATTCCTTTGTCATTCCTTCTGGTACTTTTATAATCCATACCCTAGAATTCGTAATTTTATAATGCGGTTTGTTTTACAACTAGGAGTACTATATTCGATTAAATAAATGTATCTACAATCAACGAATAAATATCAACGTAAACTAATGTTAGGGACCATTCATGTGTATACATTTATTAAGTAAAAAATTAAATTTTAAAATTTTCAACATCGACATTTTACTTACGGTGAAAAAATTTCTGTCGTGGTAAAAATTTCTAAACCTACCTCTTTCAGACGAACTTATTAGACTTGACTGGGAAGTTATAAGGTCTTTGTATTATGCGACTTCGTGGATTTACAGTTAGACTGAAGTAGAAACCTATTCTCCCTTAAGAGGTGGATCATACTAAAGACAAAAATAGTTATTTTACTTTTTATTTACCTGTTACAAACCCTCCTTTATTCAACGCCAATAAAATTTCGTAAGCAACAAACGGAACAAATAACAAAACCTTTACGAGATCAACCCACCGTAGGTCACCCTTGACCCCTCCCCCCCTTCGTAAAATGTATAAATACCTTTGTAAACGATTGGTATATTGTAAGGTCGATTTCTTTTTGGAGGTAATTCGGGTATTTTATCAAAAATTCGACAATATCCTTCAATAAAAGATTCTCATTGTTCTTTTTTCTTTCTTTTTGTCCCTTCTTGGTTTACTAACTTTCCATAATTTACTAAGACAAACTCTCGTCCTTTACGTCCAATAATAAACGACTGTCTAATAAGTCTTACTTAAAGTAGTAAGAACAATGTTTACACAAAAAACTGTGAAATTAATACTTCCTTGATAAGACTTTGTGTTATACTCATCTTCTACGATATTCAAATTCATTTTACGATAATGTAGGAGTAAAATGTTTTAAGTGTTAGTATAACTTTAATTTGTCGTAAAGAGAAAACATCGTGTCTTACGAATAACGTTTTCACCTTACGTACACCTAGGTCGCTGTAAAATTAGTAAAATAAAATATGTCATAAATCCTTATCACCTTTACCTTACCCTTTTCGAAACGTTAAATTACGTGTATATATCGTAATACATGTATCGTATGTGAATGTACGGTATTTTTATCTTGAAAAAGATGACTCTATAGCACTTTTTCCTATGAGTAGTTTGTGACCACTCATCCATTGTCTACAACCATGGACTCATGTCAGTTTGAGTCGATTCGAGAAACGTGGGTCGACTAAAATGAAGATACGAGTACGGGGGTTAGATGATTACTTGTAGAGTCAAACATTAAATAAACCCGTGTAAATAAGATCTTGTCGGTCCGTTAGTCGAGTTACTGGTAGTAAATTTGTTTATTAGATGTTTAGTAAAAATGTCCGATACGGATAATCCAACACCACATATCTATTTAAATTGTCTTTTATATTTCCGTACACTCCCCGGGATTATTTGTTACGTAGGACTTATTATGTTTTAGTTGACTAATTTATTAAAAGTCTCTTAAGAGTTGGACTCGATTTCACCCTTTATTTTAGAGATCACAACCTTTGTAAGGAGAAAAGTCGTAGACTTCTACCCGATTTTATTTTTAAACCGGAAATATCTTTAAAAGGGAATGAAAACCTGTAAAGGTGGATTTAATCTTCTACTCGTAAAGTTTAAAGTGAAGATATACCAATCTCCCTGAAGGGACCACCGAACTTACCATTTCTTAAACACCCGTCATACCCTCTGCACCCAAACTAGGGACCCAACCCTGTTAGGAGACTCCTCCCGTACCGTCGGGTACGGTCATAAGAACGGACCTCTTAGGGTACCTGTCTCCACGGACCGATGTCAGGTACCACAACGTTTCTCAGCCTGTGTTGATACGCTGATTCGTGTCGTGTCGTGTCCGTATGGAAGTTATGGACCCTTCTAAAGATGTAAATAAGAAAATTTGACTCAATCTTGCAATGTACGTGTTGAAATGCCGTCACCGTGGGGTGGGGTCATGAGAACGGTCCTTTTAGGGTACCTGCCTCCTCGGACCACCCGACGTCAGGTACCCCAGCGCTTGTCAGGCTGTGCTGACTCTCTGAAGTGAAAGTGAAAAGCGAAAGTACGTAACCTCTTCCTTTACCGTTGGGTGAGGTCACAAGAACGGACCTCTTAGGGTCCCTGCCGTATCGGACCACCCGACGGTAGGTACCCCAGGGTGTCTCAGTCTGTGCTGACTTCGCTGTATAGTCCTCGTCGTCGTGGACATCACAAACCGAGGTTATGTAGAGATCCGTCAAATCTTTTATTCGCCCAATGTTATCATGAAGGAGATAATAGTGTCAAACACGAAAAAGTATGCATTTTTACAGACGAGGTCAGATATCGATAAGAGTCCTGGTCTAGTATTGTCGTGTCTCCAGATGTTCAGTTTTCTTTACGGTCGACCCACACAATTAAAATAAAGATCTGTTCAATCCTTTTACAAAACGGTACTAAAAGGAAACGAGTTCTTATTTTCAGATAAAGACGAAGGTAAGATCCTTTTCTAGGGCCAAATACCTTCTTCCTTTTCGTTTTTTTTTTTTTTTTTNTTTTTTTTTTTTTTTTCTCGTAATATAACTCAAAACCTTATACTGGATGACATTATGAACCAAATTAATCTAGAGGAAGAGATTCATAGTGTGGGGACTCTACCTATGGGCAAAATTTTTAGATACAGGAACTACCTCTCCTTATAACTCTATTAGCTGAAGAACGGTGGGAGGGTCTTCGTTAAAATGTTATTATTATCATCGTATTATTTAATATATTTTTATATAATAATTTATAACACTCTGTGTATATCTTCATCAATGGGTAAAATGAAACGAACGTGGACACCTCTGAAATACAAATGTTACATATATTGGGACTAAATATCATAGTTGGTTATTCATGGATTATTTCGTCCATGAGACTCAGTTATAGTAAAATGTCTACTTGATAAGTACTCAAGAGACAAAAATGATCAAAAAATTATAAATTATATGCATATTAGTTTATGACTGGGAGTATACTTAATCAGTATATGAACTCGTTGATAATTCTCGATAGTCTAGTACTAAAAAAAAAAAAAAAA
>SJYO01049755.1:7491569-7528147 GCA_006410555.1 Capra ibex
TATATATATATATATATATATATATGGGAATACATACAAATATGTCACAAATTATTATAATTATGTAGGTTTTATAAGGTTATACACTCTCCTTAGTTCTGTCTTTAGATAGAGTTAGAGGATCGAAGTTTGAAAACTAAATCAGAAATCTCAATAGATGTGACAATTAAATACACGAATTTAAACTAGTCAAAATTTGAAAATGACTTTCCCTATTTCTATATTTAATTCTGAGGATTCCAGTAATTCATTTACAGAATACAGGCCCTCTTTTTCGAGGAAACATCTAATTTGGAAACTTCTTCTAGGACACTTTTGAGAAGTCTGAAACAAGAAAATTACAGCCAAATTACGGAACCTCTTCTACAGAAGACAAAACTGGGGACAACTTGGAATCTCTCGTCGAGTTATTTGGGGTCTTTCTGGTTTTCAAAGTCTTTCTTACTAGAACTTTCGGTTGTTGGAACGAGTCCCGATATCGGAGCCACACTCGGACTCGAGTTCCTCCTTTCCTGGTAGAGGACAGACACGGAGGTAGTTAATAGGTGAATCATTGGATGAGGGTGGTATTCGCGTCAGGAAGGATTGACTTGGGAAGAAAGGGTACGGAGTTCGGTACCTACCAGTTGGTTTGGCGTCCGGAGTAAGTGGGACTTTTTAAGAAGGAAACAACAAGTTCTAATAATTCGATCCATTTGACACATTGGTCAAAAATTCCGTTTGTTAATCTAGAAACAAAAATATGATTCCGAGGAATCTCCGGGTATATTACTTAACAGAGTTCATTCTTTACACCCTTAAGGACATAACCGGGTTTACACATCGTATAAGTAAAAAAAAGGATGACAATAAGTCTTCGAAAGTTTTTATTATACCTAAGAAATGTAGTGTACTCACATGACCGAACAAAAAAGGGAGATTAAATTAAAAAAGAAATGAGGAATATGAAACATCTTAGAAACATTTAATATAGGTATTATGATGAATGATATAAAGTTTATGTCTCTTGTGAGTCTTCTTTGCCTGACTTTTTTTTTAACACATTTAGTTTGAAAAGAAAATAAGTACCTATCATCAGTCACATCATTAGTTTGACAGGTCGATGTAATGATTACTGAACACGATCGTAGGTGGTGACTTACGATCCACAAATTACTTACTTCTGTAGTATTTTTTACAGTTGTCAACAATAGATTCCCCTTTACCCTATTACTCAGTGTAACTAAAGAAGAACATAAAAGACACAACTTTGAAAGGTGTTCTTCAACAATAAAACAATCGTCTTTATTATGTAATGAATATAACACGTACATAATTCATTTAAATACTCCATTTCATAATATATGAATATAATAAATCTATTTAAATTTCCTTTACCGTTGGGTGAGGTCACAAGAACGGACCTCTTGGGGTCCCTACCCCCTCGGACCACCCGACGTCAGGTACCCCAGTGATCCTCAGTCTGTGCTGGCTCGCTGAAGTGAAAGTGAAAAGTGAAAGTACGTAACCTCTTCCTTCACCGTTGGGTGAGGTCACAAGAACGGACCTCTTGGGGTCCCTACCCCCTCGGACCACCCGACGCCAGATACCCCAGCGTGTCTCAGCCTGTGCTGACTTCGTCGTTTTCATGTATGTCGACTAGTGTAAAACTTTAACTTTTTATTAATGAAATGCATTTGGTCAAAGTATTCTTCGAAAAAAACGTGACTTACGACAGGGACAGTGTCACAGACTAAGTAACACATATCTCCGTTGAATCTACCGATTAAAAGAAAAAGACAGTACAGAAAGGTACATATTTAATTCTCGTTAACGTAGTTAGGTTTATGTCCTATGAGAAGGTTTTATATAAAAATTTCGGGTAATTATCGAAAATATAAATTTATATTTAAATGTCTAGATTAACACTAAATTTCGAAAGGAGATCGAAAATAATTAAAATAATAACCAATGAACCATAGTTTTAGAATTCCCTCAAGTTTAAACCCGAAAGTAGGGACTCAGTAAAAATAGTTATAAAGTACACGTAAAATACAGATTAATTCAAATTCTAACATCAATTTTTACTTTTCATGTCTTTTAACTAGAGATAATGTCTTAGTATTAAATATTAATGATTCCGCTAGTCAGGACCCACAAGAAACCTTCCTTACTACGATTTCGACTTTGAGGTCATGAAGCCGGTGGAGTACGCTTCTCAACTGAGTAACCTTTTCTGAGACTACACCCTCCCTAACCCCCGTCCTCCTCTTCCCCTACTGACTCCTACTTTACCGACCTACCGTAGTGACTACCTGTACTCAGACTCACTTGAGGCCCTCAACCACTACCTGTCCCTCCGGACCGTACGACGCTAAGTACCCCAGTGTTTCTCAACCTGTGCTGACTCACTGACTTGACTCGACTTGACTTTCCTTTAGTTGGAATTTATAAGTGACCTTCTTGACTACCACTTCGACTTCAAGGTTAAGTAACCGGTGAACTACACTTCTCAACCGAGTAATCTTTTCTGGGACCATGATCCTTGCTATCTCCCGTACTCCTTGTCCCCTACTGTCTCCGACTCTAACAACCTACAATAGTAGTTGAGTTACGCAAACTCAGACTCGTTTAAGGTCCTCTATCATTTCCTGTCCCTTCAGACCGTACGACGTCAGGTACCCCAACCGTTAGTTGTAATCGTTGTTCGTCTCCTATAGCCCTGATCAAACTCAGAGAGTATAAGAATACTGTCTATTTTACTGAATTATACAGTTTATATGATTAAAAGGACTCTTTCTTTATAAGGTATTTGTATACCGTTGAATCAGAATTTTCGTTGTCTAAATTTTCGTCCGAAATTAATTGATCCAAGTGTACATAACAATGACAAAAAGTCAGTGATTCCACACAGAGGGAGAAACACGGGGGTTCCAGACATCGTACGGTCCGACGAGACAAGAGGTGGTGGAGGACCTCAAACGAGTTTAAGTACGGGTGACTCAGTCACTACGATAGATTGAAAAAGTATGAGACGGTGGGAAAAGAAAACGGAAGTCAGAAAGAGTCGTAGTTCAAGAAAAGGTTCTTCAGTCGAGAAGTGTAGTTCACCGGTTTCTTACCTCGAAGTCGAAGTTGAAGTCAGGAAGGTTACTTATAAGTCTCAACTGAAGGAAATCCTACCTTACCAAACTAGAGGAACGTCAGGTTCCCTGAGTGTCTCAAAAGAGGTCGTGGTGTTAAACTTTCGTAGTCAAAAAAGTCGCGAGCCGGAAGAAATACCAGGTTGAGAATGTCGGTATGTACGGATGTCCTTTTTGATATCGAGACTGACATACCTAGAAACCGTAGTATCACTACGCAGACGAAAAGTTATACAACAGATCCAAACAGTATCGAAAGGAGGGTTCCTCTTTCTCAGAAAATTAAAGTCGAAAAAGTGAGAGGAGAAACCGGAAGTAGTTCTCCGAGAAATCAAGGAGAAATAAAAGACGGTGGTCTCACCATTGACCTTCTCCTTTACGGTCAAGTGAGGTCATACGAACGGACCTCTTGGGGTTCCTGTCAATCGTACATATGTCTATCCAGTTACACTTCTCTATTCTAGTTCAATAAAGGACTACTCTTTATTAAAAATTCTTATTTATGAGGACGTTCATAGGTACTTTTTTTATCCAGTGTTCGTTTTCCTTCTGTAGTCTGTTTAAAGGTTAAAGAGGTACTAAAAATTTCAAACTTTGTTAGGAAGATCTCATGAATTTCCGTTTTCTACATTACTTCTTAAAATATAGGTAGGTTCAACAGTACTCTCTATTAGAGTTTATTAATTACTAAATGTTCCAAATAATGATTTTTATCAAGGGACTTTTTTTAAAGAGTTTATACAATAACTACATTAGTTTTTTACTTGTCTTCATATCTTAAGTTTTTATTCCAACTAAATGAATTCTTTTTACTACAAAATTTTATACGATAAAATATATATTTTAAATACTAATTACACTAATATTTTGTGTTCCGTCTCAGTAATTACTCTTTTAGAACAATCTATTCTATATTAAATATCATTTTAAGAAAACTTGACACTACAACCTCTTCTGAGAACTCTCAGGGAACCTGCCGTTCCTCTAGTTTGGTCAGGTAGGATTTCCTTTAGTCAGGACATATAAGTGACCTCCCTGACTACGACTTCGACTTCGAGGTCATGAAACCGGTGGACTACACTTCTCTCCTGAGTAACCTTTTCTGGGACTACGACCCTTTCTAACTTCCATCCTCTTCTTCTCTTGTTACCTCCTACTCTATCAACCTACCTGAAGTAGGTCGAGCTACCTGAAGTCAAACTCGTTCGAGGTTCTCAACTACTACCTGTCCCTTTGGACCACACGACGTCAGGTACCCCAGAGTCTCAGTCTGTGCTGACTCGCCGACTTGACTTTTAATTGGTTACTGGTTGAGTTTTAAAGTCTCATGTGTTTGTTCTCAATATGTATGTTTTAGTCAAACCCCCTTCGTGTTCGCCGTAGAAAAAAAGAGAAGAAAGAAAGGTAAAGGGTTTAAAAGAGGTTCTTCTTATAAAGTGGGTAAATTTGTTTTACGTGCACGTCCGTAATTACGTCCACACGAGTCAACGACATCAACTCAGGTTACAAAGCGTTGTAATACCTGACATCGGACGGTCCGAGGAGACAGGTACTCCAAGAGGTTCGTTCCTATGACCTCACCCAACAGTACGTATCGTATTATTAAAATGCAACAAGTCAGTGATTCAGGACAGACTCAGAAGTGGGGGCGGGGGGGTACGTGATGTCGTGGACTCCGAAGGAACAGGACGAGATGGAGGACTTCAAGCGAGTTTAAGTACAGGTAAGTCAGTACCTACCTGATAGGTCGGTGCACTACCTACGATAGATTGGTGGACAGATTGATAGAGTAGAAGACGGTGGGGGAAGAGAAAAATGGAAGTTAGAAATGGTCATAGTCCCACAAAAGGTCACTCAGGTGAGAAGTACAGTCTCTCGGTTTAATTATTTTAATATTTACCTTTTTAAATAATAATTAAATGTACAAAAAGATAACTTACAATTATAGAAAATAATCCCAATTATGCCACATGAGAAATTTACATATTTTCGGTGTCGTTTGTTACATAAGGTGTAAATAGGCACTTTCATCGTAACGAGGGGTCGATATAGGGTCGTAGAAGACCCATTGTTATATGAGAGTTCAATAATTATGTTACAAGTAAAGGAGAGGACACAAAAGACTGAACAAGAGGAAAAAAAATGACCCTTATAAAAGTCACGAGATTAGGATGAGTCTGTGTCGAAGACAGTTCGAAGATGAAGGGGTGAGACAACCTCCTGTAGTAAGAAAGGATTGTATAGTATACTACTTACATGTCAAGTTAAGAAGGGTTGACGAATATTAACGTGTACCTTAGAAAGTCAGAGTAGGAACCGGTAGTTACCTACCCTGGGTAAAGGTGAAGTGAGACAAATGGAAGAGATAATATTAGAAGGGATTCGAATTGTTTCGAAATAACGTAAAAGTGTATCGTCAGGGAACGAAACCAGTTTGAGTGTCGAGATTAGTAATAAAGACAACTGGAACAACACCGAGTATACGAAACGTGTATTCAGAGAGTACTAGTAACAAAACCTATTATAAAGAAATAGGAAATGTATAAGAATGTAAAAAGTATAATTGTCACTTTCATAATCAACGAGTCAACACAGACTGAGAAACACTGGGGTACTTAACATTCGGACGGTCCAAGGAGACAGGTACCTTAAGAGGTCCGTTCTTATGACCTCACTCCTCGGTAAGGGAAGGGATCCTCTAGAAGGACTGGGTTCCTAGTTTGGGTCCAGAACGGGTGACTTCCGTTTCAGAAACGGTAGACTCGCTGGTCCCTTTACGATATTCGTTACTATAATAACCAACAAGGGAAAGTTTACTGTTAATTCCAAGTATTAATAAGAAGGAACCACTTCTTATATTTTTTTAGATTGTCTTTAAAAATATTCTTAAATAGAAGTACGTACGACTAAACACTTACTTTTTACCTCTGTACTCCAGTTAAAACCTTTCTATTTCAGTTACTTTACTGTTTCTTACGTCAATTTAAGGTCAAATTTTCATAGACGAATTATCGAAAACTATTTCAGAAGGATTTTAACGGAAATTTTATATACTTCTATCTTAAAAAAAAATATTAATCATGATAATAGGGTTTAGTTCTATACACCTCAAGTCCTTATAAAGTAGTTTATGTTTATATTCCACCGTCCTTATATTTTTTTGAACAATTATCTGTAGAGTACAAACTAGAGTAATTTTTCACGTCCTTTGTTACCTTCAGGAAGAATCCTAAGAAGATAAACTCTCACACATCCTTCCTTTGAACAAAGGAACCAAGTTTCGAGTCTCGTATATTACTGGGGATTAGACCAGTGTCTAGAGAAAAGAGACTATAATAATAAAAAACATTCAACACGTAGTAAGATAAGGGAAAAGTAGACTAAAAGTCATAGGAAGGTCTGTTTGTAGAAGGTCTTATAATATCCTGTCATTACTCTGAGCTGACCATCCTCGTGAGACGTGAATCCCTCCTGAACTTCTACCCCATCGCTCTCCCCAAAATAATCTTGCTGATTTCCAAGACTCTACCTTTGTCAATACCGTCAAAAGTCCTTTCGATAACGTCAACCTCCTTACCACCCTTCACTTTAGTTCATACATCCGTCATATTTTTCAAATCTAAAATGAGGTTATAGTTTACAACGGTCTCTTCCACATTCGTACCCTACCACACGTGACTAAAAACGAAAGGTTTCCAGTGACACTTTAGTTCTACCTTTTATCAAGTTTTTGGTGACTTTCCCTTTCATCCCTCTAGTCTATTTTCCGTGTTAGTGTTGTTTAAGGAACTCAATTACCACGAAAAACATACACACTATACCGTAGGGATCGTCCTCCCCCACGTTTCGGGACAGTCTCGGTTCACACCTCGACCCCTCCGTCAAACACATCTCAAAACTCACGTCAATTTCCCCAAACAAACCTCCCTTTTCGTGTTAGTCCCAGAACTATACCGTTGGTTGACCCAGTGTCAGACTCGACCCGGTCACTCCACAATCTCTCTTCCTCAGTCCTAGTTGTTGATTTGGGTCAAACGGGCGATCCCGGAGAATCTACTTGACCAAAGCAAATCACATAATCAACCAAAGACGACACATTGTTTAATGAGGTTCTAAGTACTCTAGTTTGACGAATAGTAAATAAGAGTGACTACCCGAACTTCCGACCGACTTCAATTGACTTTCTCCAACCCGAGTCTACCCGAATTGAAACACTCCAGCCAACTAAGAGAGTATAGGACTACCCAACCAACTCTGTATGGGGAGCACACCGATAGTGGTTTTCTGTTTCCCCGTTCGTCTCTACGGACTACGGAAGGTTCCCGGTTCCGTCTGGACCACACGAAACAAGGACGGGTGTAAGATGACCGGCTTCGTCTCGCGGACCGGTTCGGGTCGCAGAATCGGGTGAGCCCGACGGCAGTGTTTTTATGTTGCTCGGTCCACCGAATATTCGTTCTTTTCACATAAGGAGTCTCAAGATTTCCAACTCTTCACGTTCCACTACCGTGGCGGTCTAAGGCATAGACTACTCTCGGACGAAGGAGCAACTTTTGGTAAAAGGGTGATACTGGAGTGTACCTTCTTCCGTGTCTCTACAAAACGCTTGGAGAAAATATTCCCAAAGGGACCATCGAGTCCGTCATTTCTGTTCTAAGAGACGATTTCCCCTGTCGATGGATGAGGTCGTAAAAACGGACCTCTTGCGATACCTGTCTCCTCGGACCTCCCGGGGTCAGGTACCCCAACGTCTCAGCCTGTGTTGACTCACTGAAAGTGAAATATTCCAGTGATTAGGGTAGGTACACCCTATGTGGGAGTACTAGGGAGTGAAAGGTTTCGGGAGCGGAGGATTATGGTGATAGAACCTCCGATTCTATAGTCGTATACTTGAAAAAACCCCCTGTGTCTGAAGTCTGGTGACGTGGGTTATAGGTGTCCTACCTCTGTGTCACTGAAATCCCCTTCTTTGACGTTCCAGTGGACCGTTTCCGACCTTGTCCTGACGAAAGTACAATAAACATGTCTGTCTCGGTGTTCGAAGATTCCTAGGTACCAATCAAATTACGAAACGACAACGATAGAACTTTTAAAATTAGTGAAAAATTGTTCCTCGATGTGTGAAGTTAAACGGACTCCAGGGCCTCCACCCATGTCCCTCCTCACTTCGTAGACCCGGTCATTGCTTTAGACGGTGTCCCTCGATACGTGTAAATATAGTACAGAAAAGTCCGTGGTACACCGGGTGTCAATAATAATTTTTCTTCGTTTTTGTACTATTGTCCTCACTATATGACTGATTTGTCGTCTGAAATAATTTCCTTTTACTTTCTATACTTTATTTCATTATCCACCCCTTTGTTTTCACTTTCAGAAACCCTTTCTTCAAAATTGTCGGTCCCCACTCCTGACTCTCTCCTCTTTCTCTTTTGTTCTTTTAAGAAGGGTTTGATTAAACTCGTATGCAACTAGTACTGTAGTTAACTCACGTCAAGTCAAAGAGTCAGTACAGACTGAGAAACGTTAGGGTACCTGGCGTCGTGTGGTCCGGAGGGACAGGTAGTGGTTGAGGTCCTCAAATGAGTTTGAGGACAGGAAACTCAGTCACTACGGTGGGTTGGTAGAGTAGTAGACAGTAAGGGAAGAGGAGGGTGGAAGTTAGAAAAGGTCGTAGTCCCAGAGAAGGTTACTCAGTCAAGAAGTGTAGTCCACCGGTTTCATGACCTCAAAGTCGAAGTCGTAGTCAGGAAGGTTACTTATCATTCCTGACTAGAGGAGATCCTACCTGACCAACCTAGAGGAACGTCAGGTTCCCTGAGAGTTCTCAGAAGAGGTTGTCGTGTCAAGTTTTCGTAGTTAAGAAGCCACGAGTCGAAAGAAATACCAGACTGAGAGTGTAGGTATGTATGTTGAGAGTACAGGTATGATGACCTTTTTGGTATCGAAACTGATCTACCTGAAAACAGTCGTTTCATTACAGAGACCAAACTAGTACTGTAAGTCGATAAGTTAATTGACTCTTTTTTTTATGTACAAACGTTTAAATTGTCTAAAGAGAGGACTTAAAATAAGGTAAGTCTTTACATCCTATTATAAAAATCTATTTACTAATTTAGACAATTGTAGAGAAATTCATTAATACTATGTTACCAATATTTTTATTTCAATCGAAAATTAATCCTATTTTTAATAAATAACTATTAAAACCGACCGTTCTAAAGTTCGTGATATAATCCACTACTAGTATACAAATATTGTCATAATATCGGACGTAGTATTTGGTAAGACTTTACATAATGTTATAATTTTAATAACCGATGAATTTTGTAGTATAAGTTTAACGTAAGTTTAAAGTGTAGACGGACACTTGATCATATACTTCAGATTTACGATTATTTATTGTATGAATTAGCGAATAAGTGAGTGTCAGTAAAACAAGTAAGATTTCTTTTAAAAATACACGGACGATACACGATCTTTGAAACGAAGTGACAAAAGTGTCCCCGACAATAGTATAGAAATTTTTAGGAAGTTGTTTAACAATTGTCTATCCTTATCATTGATAAGTGAAAAGAAAATCATGTTGTTTATTTAAGGTGATCTAATTCCTATAGTTCTTTTCAGGGAATCCAGAATTAAGTCTTACTTCGTATTCTTGTAGTCCTCTTGTGACGAGTTCTAAAACATGTTATTTCTCTAAATCTGAAAAAGGTATTACAAGACTTTATTTACTCTGATAACTTTAGCAACTTTTGTATCCGACAACTCCCTTTACACCAATAATCTTCTCTAGTCCTACGGATACATTTCTTTCTCTAACTTCTGTATATATTTCCCTGTTTGGAAAAATATTTTCACTACAACTATCAGTAACTCCTCATGTTTTATTCTCCTAAGTCGTTTATGTCCTCCGACTTGACTACCCTCGTTACTTTATTTAAATGAAAAGTCAATGGAAACTGACCATTTTTAGGTGAAACCCGTCTAAGACACCCCGAAAGTACCATCGTTTTTTTTTACATTCGGTAAGTCGTTAAATAGGAAAACGGTTCGAGTATTTTATAACAAGTGACAAGATTGTATGGGGTTACTTATAAGTTATTTGTGTTCTAACCCGATTCTCCTTCGATATATATGTCTTTTGGGGGATAAATACGATAGTGTTAAAACGTAAAAGAGTAAAAGACTCGGTACTTCAACAGATACAACGATTACATGTCTAAAGGACGGTAAACGATAGTAAAGAGTCTTTGACAATTTTGTATTAAGGTACAAACGACACTTTAATCGGAACTTTTCTTTCGACGACTTCTCATGTATCGTGGAAGAAGTCATCATGTGTGGAGGGGTTAGGGGTGACGAAAGGATAAACCCATCTTCGTGAGACATAAAGAGATCAGACACTTCTTTGACCGTAAGAATTTGTGAGACACGGTCCGTGACATAATCGGTGACTCTGTGTTCTGTTCTCGACTGGCGTAGGCGAGTTCTTCCAATAGTTTCCCGTTGCTCATGTCCTCTTGACGAGACTCAGTGTGACATTACCCGAGTAAGAGACGACACACTTCTTATCTGAGTCTCCTGTCTACCGGTCCTGTCCCCCGTTCTTACTCCAGTCTCTGAGAGAGTCACAGGTGACACGGTCCCCAATCCAGTCAGTGAACCGATCTCGTAATAAACATTCTAATACTCTTCATCAGCGTAAACTCTGTCTTCACCCCAGGTATAAGATTGTTCCTCAACTCCTACTTTTATCCCACAAAACCAACCGAACTCCTACTCACCACCATAGTAAATGACCCTACTCCCTGTAACTCTCTCTCTACCCGACCCCGTCTTAATCATTTAGTCTCCACTCGTAACCTGTGTAGTTCAAACTCTACAATCAACCTACCGGTTCACCCCTCCAATCCACCCACCCCCTCTCCAACCTCTATTTGTAATCGAAATTCATAGTAGTCACACTCCTACTGTAAATTCCAGTACTCTGTCCTACTCTAGTGGTCCCCTCATTAAATGTATGTCTTCTCTGCTACATTACTGTCCCACAGAACGAAGTGTCGTCATTGAAGCTAGAGTCGAGGTGAGACCTCCCACCACTAGGACTGTTGGCCAGTGAAGGACTTTGAGTGTTTCCTAAGGTCCTAAACGAACGTGTCTTCGGTGACCGTAGTACAATCAGAGTCTCACACTCAACACAACCGGGAGGTAAATGACCGAAAAAGACTCGTACTTATGTTGGAGGAAGGAAGGATTAAACTCAGTTTCCGGGACCATTGTGTGACACCAACGTACAATTCTCCTAACAGTTTGTGGTCGTGAGTAGTAATCCTTTAATACAATGTCTTTTTCCTTTGTTTTTAGTTACAGGTGATAGTAGTGAAGGTTTCCTGTAGTAGACTCAGAAGACCTTGAAAGGAGGGAGGACTCGTTCCCATTGTCTATGACGAGAGATGGTCAACGAGGTTTTGGAATAGAGGTAAGGAGTCAGGAGAGACGAGGGACGGGTCGGGAAGTGGAGTATGGAAGGTGTCGGAGCTCCTCGGATAGAAAAATTTAGTGTTTTAAATGAAGGAGTAAGGTATGTCATAGTACCATATAAGTTTTCAAGATTATTCTACGAAATGATTTGTTTTCTCGTCTAAAAGTAGGGTCTTATTTAAGACGGTCAGGGCGCTTACATTTTTTAAGACGTGACAGGAAACAATATTGATATAACGATAACGAATGCTTAATGTATATGAAGATTCCCCTAAGGATTTGAATAAGGACAAGTACAAGTCCAGACCATAAACGTTCGTGACACGGTCAAAGGACCCTACACAATCCAAATCTTTTTTGTAAATTGAAACATTATTCGGTTAGCAACAGGTGTCATTTTACTTACATAACATAAGAACGATTACAAAAAAGTGAATATGAAAGAAGGATAATTATAAGTAAGGAGGAAAAGTGATGTTTTCACTTTATCTTTACAGACTGACCCGATGTCTTTGTCCTTTAACGACCCTTTGGTCGTTGTCTTAAAACCTTTACCGGGTCGGACCTTGGACCCGAGTAGAGAGAGACTAGGGTCGAGAAGAGTGTGGTGCAACACACCGGGACTCTACGAGTAAGTTGACTAAAAACCAAAGAGTAGACATTGTGTCACTGGCAGGGGAACCTACCAACAAGACCTCTGTCTTTTATAAGCATTTATCTACCATGGGGTGAGGTCATGAGAACGGACCTTTCAGGGTACCTGTCTCCTCGGACCACCCGACGTCAGGTACCCCTACGACTCCCAACCTGTGCTGACTCGCTGAAGTGAAAGTGAAAAGTGAAAGGACGTAACCTCTTCCTTTACCGTTGGGTGAGGTCACAAGAACGGACCTCTTAGGGTCCCTGTCCCCTCGGACCACCCGACGACAGATACCACAACGTGTCTCAACCTGTGCTGACTTCGCTGAATCGTCGTCGTCGTCGTCGTTGTGTTATCCGTGATGGAAGAATAATAATGAACTCTCCAAGGCAAGGACGGGAAAGCCACCCGATGTCTTCCACCAGATCGGTGACTCGTTCGACCCGTTATGGTGTCTAGAAAACGTATCTGAGACTGGGACCTTGTACGTCCTCTTGTTAGGGACCCAACGGGTAGAGTGAACAGTCGATAATATAAACTGAGGGTAGACGGTACAGTTTTAGTGTCCCGAGGACGAGAACCGTCCCTCGGGACTTGACAGTCGTCAACGACTGTCCACTCGGGGTGACCGGGTTCTAGTCTTACGAACGAACGGAACGTTTTCCTGGGTGGAGTGGACAGTCGACAGTGACAGCGAGAGAAATGTGACGAGGTGAGGTCCTTTCCACTAGACAGTAAGTCCTCTCCTTCAGACCTCAATCCTTCATGTTTACTTCAATACCGACAAGAAAATGATCGAACACCCACCACAAAGACTCTTGACGTAACGAAAGTCCCTCTTGGAAATCTTTACCGAATAAGGTGTCATGAAACCTCAGTGTGTCTTCCAACACTCCGACCGACCGACCGACTGTTTAACCCCACACGACCATTTTTCTGGGGTTTAAGTAGTCGTCTAAGGTGGACCGTCCACTGTCCGGTCCGAGTCCCAGACCGACGGTACTCATGTACCACCCGAGGTGGACAGTCGACCGGAAGTCGGTCAGAAAGACTCAAACCTCCGGATCAAGATTTGTACTTTGTCACTCGACGTATTTTAGTCGTCAAACGGGATTCGTAGGTTGACTTCCCGTTGTAGAAACCTTTTTTGTTTGTTTGTTTGTTTGTCATTTACTATAATTTCTTGGTGGGGATAGTGACGGGGAATCTACATTGGTGGTCAAATTAAGATAACTCCGATGTCTCATATGTGTCATACTGTTAAAGTAGAGAAGACGATAGTTGTATGTGATTGTGTGTGTGTGTCTCTGTACGCGTGTGTGGTAATACACGTGTGTGCGTGTGTTGTGTATGTGTCCTAAAAAGAAGGTCAAAATAACTCTATATAAACTGTATGTGTGACATATTCAAATTCCATATGTCATGTCACCAAACTCAAAGTATGTTGTAAGTTACTAATAGTGTTATACAAATCATTTACAGATAATAGAGTATCTCTATAATTATGTTTTAATTTCTTGAGTTGAAAAAAAAAGAAAAAGGTCCTTGTCCTAAATGATTGTGACAGTCTCTTTCGTATGTCGTCATCATTAGTGTAAATAGTACAACAGGTGACGTGGGGCACCTGACTGGACAGAATATAGACCGTCAAAAATGATAAACTGGAGGAAGTAGTGAAAAGAGACAAGAAACAGAGGGTGACGAGAATATATGTTCAGATCAAAAAAAGAGGTACTCAAATAGATAAAAAAAAAGACTTCATATTACCTAGATGTCGTGATACAATCAAGGACAATGTTTTGTATTACTAAAATATAAAGATCTGTAAAAATTTACTAGTGCTATTCAAATCAATGTAATACAGTGTTATGTTTCTATACTGTGTCAATAACTCATATAGGGGCTTCAGAAAGAATAAAACCCATTTTTTTGTTAACACACACAATCAGGGAGTCTGTATAGACTGAGAAACGTTGGGGTACCTGACGACCCAGGAGTAAGCTGTGTGGTCCGTGAAGACAGATGTATTAAAAGGTCCGTTCTTATGACCTCATCCAACGGTAAAGGTATAAGGGTTTCAGAAAGAATAAACCCCCCTTTTTTAATGGGAAAGTCTTTTCGAGAAAGTTTATGGTTGAAGGATTTTAATCTTTATTTCATCGTTAATGGTTTATAGTCTCATTGTGTTCGTCTCGTTGTTTCTCTTCTCTCTGTTTTTATCATTAAAGTTTTATGTGTCAAAAACAATGTTGTCATTAAGTGCCTGAATTTTAAGTTTTGAATCTTATCACACTTTACCTTGTAAATACGTGGTCGTCATCAGTACCGGCTCACAAATTCCGCTACCTGATCTTTAGGTGATCCCAGAGGGGCACGTCCAAACTTAGGACGACTGATGTCCTTCAGTTGTAAATCCCTAAGGGACCACCGAGTCTCCAATTTCGGAGACGGACGTTACGTCCTCTGGACCCAAACTAGGGACCCAGTCCTTCTAGGGAACCTCTTCCTTTACCGTTGGGTGAGATCACAAGAACGGACCTCTTAGAGTACCTGCCTCCTCGGACCACCCGATGTCAGGTGCCCCAGCGTTTCTCAGCCTGTGCTGACTCACTGAAGTGAAAGAAAGTGAAAGTACATAAGAGAAGGGGTTGACGAAGGTCTTTAAGGGTGTTGTACTGAAAATATTGTCGTGTAAACGAGTCACCACAGAAAGGGGCGATCCTAAAGTGGAGTTGGTCGCAAACGACCCCCCAAGGGACCACCGAGTCACTATTTCTTAGGTGGACGGTTACGTCCTCGACGTCTACGTTGGGGACTCAGTTCTTCTAGGGGATCTCCTCCTTTACCGTAAGAACGGACCTCCGTAAGAACGGTGAGGTCGTAAGAGCGGACCTCTTAGGGTACCTGTCTCCTCGGACCTCACGTACCCCCACGTTTCAGTCTGTACTGACTTGTTGACTCGTGTCATGTATCTCGTGGACACACTGTCTGTGACGACACATTCTCAGACGACAAACAGATCGAGTGGTCTCAACTCGGGTCACACACCATTCTCGTCAGTAAGTTATAGAAGTACCTTAAATGTGGGGAAGTGTATTTCAGTCAGAAAGTGGCCATGACTTGATAACTCTTGGACTTTCCAACTAGAGAAGAGTTAGTTCTTGTGCTGTACGGATGAAACGACAAAAAGGGTCACCAGTACATACCTACACTCTCAACCTGACACTTCTTTCGACTCACGACTTCTTAACTACAAAAACTTGACACCACAACCTCTTCCGAGAACTCTCAGGGAACCTGACGTTCCTCTAGGTTGGTCAGGTAAACTTTCCTTTAGTCAGGATATATAAGTGACCTCCCTGACTACGACTTCGACTTCGAGGCTATGAAACCGGTGGACTACACTTCTCTCCTGAGTAAACTTTTATGGGACTACGACCCTTTCTAATTTCCGTCCTCCTCTTTCCCTACTGTCTCCTACTCTACCAACCTACCGTAGTGGTTAAGTTACCTCTACTCAAACTCATTCGAGGTCCTCAACCACTACCTGTACCTCCGGACCGTACGACGTCAGGCACCCCACCGTTTCTCAGTCTGTCCTGACTCTCTGACTTGACTTGACTGGACTTTAAATCAGAGTAATCATTTAATGTAGAACAGGACCGACGGTAGGTAAGGGTAACTTTTCTCAATTTTTTAATATAAACTTTTTGTCACGGATTCCGTTACAAAAGATTGAACTTAATAAGATATTTGAACGGTTGAAGTGTTTAAAAATGTACCTGTGTTACTAAATCCGTTTTCTCCCTTGTCCTCTCTTCATTGGTTCAATGACTCCTATCCCGACTCCCCTTCGTTGGTAAAACATCATTCTCACAAGAACGGTCTCAACCCAAAGTCAAACCCTTAATCCAAGTTCTGTCGATAAGAATTGATATCTATCTGTCTGACCCAAGATGCATCCGACACTCTACATAGTAACCAGTAAATGATGATCATTCTTTATTGACCTTATACACTTATACTAAAACTATACTTGATTTCTTCTGACCTCCAGTTATAACATCAAGAGTGAGTGTGTACAAAAATTTAAGAAAGAATATACCATCTCTTTCCTGTCCACAAAATCGTTGTGTAGATACCCTTTATCTACCCCTTTGACCTTTGTCACAGTTTGAAATAAAACTCCCCGAGGTTTTAGTGACGTCTATCACTGACGTCGGTACTTTAATTTTCTGCGAATGAGGAACCTTCTTTTCAATACTGGTTGGATCTATCGTATAAGTTTTCGTCTCTGGAATGAAACGGCTGATTCCAGCCAGATCAGTTCCGATACCAAAAAGGTCATCAGGACATACCCGCACTCTCAACCTGACACTTCTTCCGACTCGCGGCTTCTTAACTACGAAAACTTGACACCACAACCTCTTCTGAGAACTGTCAGGGAACCTGACGTTCCTCTAGGTTGGTCAGGTAAGACTTCCTCTAGTTGGGGCCCTAAAGAAACCTTCCTTACTACGATTTCGACTTTGAGGTCATGAAACCGGTGGAGTACCCTTCTCAACTGAGTAACCTTTTCTGAGCCTACGACCTTCCCTAACCCCCGTCCTCCTCTTCCCCTGCTGTCTCCTACTCTACCGACCTACCGTAGTGACTGAGCTACCTGTACTCAGACTCACTTGAGACCCTCAACCACTACCTGTCCCTCAGGACCGCACGACGCTAAGTACCCCAACGTTTCTCAGTCTGTGCTGACTCGTTGACTTGACTTGACTTGACTTATGTACGTAAAGAGACCGGTACCTTTACGTAGTGGGAACAATTTTTGTAGGAAAGACACGTAACACCGTTTTTCACCATTTCCTAAAGACCGTGTCTTTTATATAAATGACACAATAAGAGAGTCAGATATAGATATGGAAATAGCTCAATTCTGTGGTCTCCCTTTGTTGTATTTACTGTAATTAAAGGGAACCACTTTTATAAAGACGTTACATAGACTTCGGAAAACGAAAGTATACCCCATTATTTTTACAACAACAGAATATTTTATGTAATTAAAATCTAACCCATAAAAATACTAAGGTGAAATTGAGAAAACAACCAAATTATATATCGACATTGAGAGAAAACGACGAACTCACCACCAAGATCCCAAAGTCGGATGTAGAAATGGTATAGTGAGGTAGAAGTTCATTTATTACGAAGTGAATTGTCGTATTATCGGAACGTTGTCACACGAAGATAAAGAAGGAAGGACCAGAAACACAATAACAATAGTGTCTAAAATCGACAGGCACATGATACTCGGAGAAGGATGTGAAAAATAAAAATAAGTCGGTTGAAAAAAAAAAAATTCTCCAAACTTTGCTTCTTTTATTAGAACACGTAATTGGGTCATATCGGCGGTAAAGGGTATGAAAGGGGAGGAACACATACCGGCGCAAACGAAGGCCATGGTAAAAGTTAGACGGATTTACGAAAGGAAATTGTGACAAGTGTCATACCCATACGACCCCTACCTAGGCAAATCATAAACGTACAGACTTTCAGAAATAAAACAGAAGTGACTCCTTCTGTAAAAGTGGCCGATCTTTTAAATTCAACTGTCCAATTTAAAAAAAGAAAAAGAAACGATTTCTACCGTCGGTAACAGAGGAGTGGACGGAAGAAAGGTTTCTCTCGAGACGATAATAGGTTAAAAGGGGACTGAGAAAAATTCTGAAAAGAAATCACCAAACTTCGTTAAACTAATGCTACCAGACATCATATCGAAAGAAGTAAAGAACTCGAGTTCAACAACTCGAAGAATCTAGACATCCAAATGTTACAGTAGGTTAAACGTTATTAAACTGAGAATAAAGAACTCGAGAAATGAGACTGGGAGGGAATCTGTAAGGAACTATTTGTTATCCGAATAACAATCCGACAAACTTTAAAAGGTTTCGAAGGACTACGATATAAGTAAATAAAATCGAAGAAAAAAAGAGACACAAAACTCATTAAAGGTGACAACAGAAGTTCAAGTAATTAGAAAAGAAGTTGTTCATAGATTAGGTCAGAAAATATAAACGAAACTTTAAATAAAATAGTAGAGTGTGTAATATCAAAATTAACCATCTTCTTCCTAAACCCAGGAAAAATATAGAAGGTACAGAACCGAATTGTACAGGCTAGCATGGAGATTTAAAACTTTTATACCTTACGACAATATTAAACGGACGGTTAAGATTGTAGACACAGTCAGTTAAAACTGACTAAAAAAGGAGTAATACCTAACATAAAAGGACGATGAAACGTACAGACCATTAAAAAAATAACCTACAGAACAACCTATAAATATATAACGATGTTTATATGATCTCAACGTAAGACCTTGTCCACCTCGATGAACCTTTGTCATACTAATACGACCCAGAACAAAAATTCTAAATAATCCAACCTTGGTTCCGTCAAAAATCAGATCCGAATAACCTTAGGATCAGAGACTGGACACTTAACCTTCAAAAAGATGAGGCTGAGAACCCTTATTCGAGACAAGGAGCCGGACACACTCGAGGAACGTGACAACGGAGAGTCCGTAAGCTCACCAAAAAAGGGGGCGAGACTCATCACTCAAAAGAGTGTCCCTACACGACTAGTCATGAGTCGACTCATGAACTCTCCCTCAAAGACGTCCAGGGACCTCGAGAGAGACACACGTCAAGGAACGAAGGAGGCACCAAGAGATAGAACTTTTACGACCGACACAGCCAGAGAAGTCTTAGAGTTAAGACAGAGGAGTTAAGTTTCTTGGACATGTAAAACGAACCTGAAGGAAAGGGACATGACCCGAAGGGTTCACAGGGATCACCATTTCTTGAGCGGATGGTTGCGTCCTCTACATTCTCTGAACCTAAGCTGGGGACCCAGTTCTTCTAGGGGAATTCCACACGTGTGGTTGGGTGAGGTTATGAGAACGGACCTCTTAGGGTACCAGTCTCTTCGCACCGTCCGATGTCGGGTATCCCAGTGTCTCAACCTGTACTGACTTCGCTGAATGCCTCTTCCGCTACCGTGGGGTGAGGTCATGAGAACGGACCTTTTAGGGTACCTGTCTCCTCGGACCGTCCGACGCCAGGTACCCCTGCGACTCCCAGCCTGTGCTGACTCTCTGAAGGGAAAGTGAAAAGTGAAAGTACGTAACCTCTTCCTTTACCGTTGGGTGAGGTCACAAGAAGGGACCTCTTAGGGTCCCTNGTGAGGTCACAAGAACGGACCTCTTAGGGTCCCTACCCCCTCGGACCACCCGACGACAGATACCCCAGTGTGTCTCGGTCTGTGTTGACTTCACTGAATAGTCGTCGTCGTCGTCTTCTCTGAATCGTACGTACGTGATGCCACCGGACCTTCGAGAGAGTTCCGTTGGTCAATCCTGTTAATATCCCGAATGAAGACAAAGAGTAGTCCTCACGACGGGAACCAATAGGTCAATACTATAGGTCATAGAATTTTGGTAACAATATAAAACGGACAAAAAGTCAACATACTCAGTCATACCGTTTAGACCAGAAACAATGGGGTCACAATTGATGTATTATGATTAATACATCTAATTTAATTTAATTACAAACGAGAAAGGTTATTTCTTTAGTTTAATAGAGTTACGATTGTGAAATTTATGTAATTAAAATTTACAGATAACAAACTGAAAACGGAATTGTATAAATAATAAAAAGGAAGGACCCTTCTTTTATGAGAAAAGATCGAAAGACTTTTTAACTTCGTTACCGATATGGATGTACTACTATGAGTAAAGGAAATCTTTCATTCACTAATAAACCCCTTTTCAAATACTTTATACAAATGTTCGAAAATGTCGATCATGCACCCCTGAAATCTTCAACAGATTCAGTGACCCACAGATTCAGTGATAAAGAGGGAAAGCACAGTATCTTTCAAGGGGACTCTTTAATGACATCTCACCCGGAGTCACCACACCGTTGAACCCGTAGTATTTTGTAATACCTTTTGAGAAAAATCCTAATAATTAACATGGTCACTGAGACCATATAAAAACAAGGGTGGAGGACCATTATGAAAACCGTTACTAAATAAATTAAGAAGTTCTGAGTCGACGTTGTTCAACCAAAAATAAAAAGTGTTGATTATAGTTATGATGGTAGAAGACGACGAGTGGATCGTAAAACATTTATCGAGGTGAATGACGAGTGTCCCTATATGTCATCAATAAATAACAGTACAGGAAAGGTGTTCATTCTTTCTCATCCGTGAGAATGTAACGTCCCGGAATAACAAGTATAAATATAACCATGTAGGGTGGGTGATGTATTCGACTATTTATAAATACTTCGGTTTATTGTATGCATTCTGTAAGTCTCTACCACCATTCTTCTATAATCACCATCCTTGGTTCTTATTCATTATCCCTCACACACACATACAATCATCGAGTAAGTACAGGCTGAGAAACGTTGGGGCACCTGGTATCGAGCGGTGCGAAGAGACGGGTACCTTAAGAGGTCCGTTCTTATGACCTCGTCCAACGGTAAAGGAGGAGGTCCCCTAGAACGACTGGTCGCTAGCTTGGACGCAGAGAGCGCAGAGGACGTAACCGTCCGCCTAAGAAATGGTTGACACGGTGGACCCTTCGGGGTCCCTTTCACAGTCTAATCTTTACCTTTCAATGATTCTCGTAAATGGGAATTTAGTCTTACTTACGGATCATTAACTTATAATGGTTTATTTCTTCTAGTTTAAAGTATTTTGTTCAAACGTATAAAAGGAAAGTTTTCGATTTTTAAACTAATAGAATTTTTAAAGAGTATTAAAGTTATAAAGTCTTTGTGAAGTCTGTTTCATCTTTTATTTGTGTATGAATCTTAGATAGGAATGGGGTAGGTAGATAGAGGGAAAGAAGAGGTAGGAGGAAGTGGAGGAATATCGAATTCCCATAAAAGATTTGTGACTTTCGATAAAAAATTTGGTGAATGTATTTACAAGTCATAAACGTGACTTATGACGTTGAGAAGTCCTTGTGTTATAAATCGGTAGTAGTATATGTTTTGGACATATGTCCAGTTCTTCGTTGGTCTGTAACCTTTTACCTGACTAAGTTGTACCCCTTTCCTAGTACAGGTCCGACATATAACAGTGGGACTTTAAATTGAACATACGTCTTATGTAGTAAACTTTACGGCCCGACCTACCTCTTGTTCAACCTTAGTTCTGACGTCCCTCTTTATCGTTATTGGAGTCTATACGTTTACTGTGGTGGGAGTTCGTTTCTCCTTAATTTCTCGGAGAACTACTTCCACTTCCTCCTCTCACTTTTTCGACCGAATTTTGAGCTGTAAGTTTTTTGCTTCTGGTACCGTAGACCAGGGTAGTGAAGTACCGTTTATCTACCCCTTTGTTACCTTTGTCAATTTCTGAAATAAAAGAACCCGAGGTTTTAAAAACGTCTACCACTGACGTCAGTACTTTGATTTGCTGCAAACGAGGAACCTTCTTTTCGATACTGGTTGGATCTGTCGTATAATTTTTCGTTTCTTTAATAAAACGGTTGTTTTCAGACAGATCACCTTCGATACTAAAAAAGGTCATCAGTACATACCTACACTCTCGACTTGTTACTTTTTCCGACTCACGGTTTCTTAACTACGAAAACTTGACACCTCGACCTCTTCTGAGAACTCTCAGAGAACCTGACGTTTCTCTGGGTTGGTCAGGTAGGATTTCCTTTAGTCAGGGCTTATAAGTAACCTTCCTGACTCCGACTTCAACTTTGAGGTATGAAACCAGTTGACTACGTTTCTCGTCTGAGTGACCTTTTCTGGGACTATGACCCTTTCTGACTTCCGTCCTCCTCTGTCCCTGTTGTCTCCCCCTCTACAAACCTACCGTAGTGACTGAGTTACCTGTACTTAAACTCGTTCGAGACTTTCGACCACTACCTGTCCCTCCGGACCACACGACGTCAGGTACGTACCCCAGCACTTCTCAGCCTGAACTGACTCGTTGACTTGTTATTGTTTATAACCATAAAGGTCTTCCGAATAGAGGTAGAAATCTAGACCATTTTTTTTTTTTTTTTTGTGAAAAATTATCATTGACCAGTGGTTCTTCATCCTCTTAAACTATTACTTGTCTTTTCGTTTACGAAATTTTACAAATTTTACTGATTTAGTCCTATAACTCTATCATTTTAGTCATATTTCATTATTCGTTAGAGTCAAGTTTTTATGGAGATTACATAACACTATACTACTATTTCAACACCATGGAGATTATATTTACTGGACACACTTCCTGGTAATAGGGAATTCTAAATTTCGATTGTGTGTTTCAATTTTAGGTCCCACCACGTTTCGGTTTTCCTTCAGACGATTAGACCCTCGTGTGTCACGTTCACTACGTGGCAAACAAAAGACTCAGTGACGAACCTCGGTGAACGAAGATCTGAAAGGTAAGGACGACGGAGAATCTTACGGAGTGACACTAACTTGACGACGAAACATAATTTGTACGAATTATATTTGTGTTTAGTGAGAAGGGAAGGAGAGAAAGAGAGAGGGAGGGAGAGAAGGAAAGAAGGTTGAATATAAATGGCGACGTGACAACGGATGATTCCTATACATGTGTTATGTTGTGTTGTTTTGTTTCGTATGAACAGAGAAACAGCTTCGTCTCCTTTCTATCTGTGTACTTGTTTCATTTAGATTAACTACTCAACCGATTTTACAGTCTTTCCAATAAGAGGTGAATAGGGAGGAAAGAGGATATAGGTAGGAAGAGGGATATGGTGTCGCCTACCCGTATGGAGACTTTTAAGTAGGAAGTCTAAGAGAACGGTGGACTGAACGTTAAATAAGACCGGTCACTCTCCGACGATTCCCCGTGTAGGAACCGTTATATATCGTCTCGAGGAGGTCTTACCTTCACGAGGAGGAGGTCTCGAGGTGAGAGTGACCAGATCATTGGGAGGAAAGAGGGGAATGAGAAAGTAGAGATCTCAACCATTACTTAAAAGTAAAGATCAGAGACTTACGTAACCGAACCAGGAAACATTTATCAAATAAACTTGGTCGACCTCCCGAAAGACGGTTCTGGGACGGAACAACATCTTCGTATTCTCTTCCGACGATCAAGACAGACCCCTTCAATCTCTTCACATAAAACGTAACTATGGATTTTCTATGCATCAATAAGGATCAGTCATACCGTCCAGCTTTCTAATGTCTCTCTTCTCCGACCTGGATGGTATGTCATCTCATACATTCTTGGACCGTACTTGTACTGTACTTAATATTTGTTGAGTTATAAAGGTTCACACTTCTCTTTCTGGGACCAGTGGTTCGTAATTTAGAAACTGTAAATAAATCGACTAGGAGTGATTTCCTAAAACCCGAAGGGGTCGACGGACGGTTTGTCCTCTGTACTCAAACTAAGGACCCAGTCCTTCTAGGGGACCTCTTTCTTTATCTTTGGGTGAGGTCATAAGAACGGAGCCGTTAGGGTACCTGTCTTCATGGACCACCCGATGTCAGGTACCCCAGTGTTTTTTAGTCTGTGTCGAATCGCTGATTTGTCGTCGTCGAGATTTCCTAAAACTTAATAAATGGTTTATACCAGTTTAAAGGAAGAGTGCTTTTTATACTTTTGAGACTAGATAAACTGTGGTCAATACATACTCTTTAACAAGATCGACGAAAACCACACACTGCCGATACGTCAAATGACTCCACCCGTTCGAGTCCACCTCCTCCACTTGTTGAGAAAGTCTCTTTGTGGGTTTATGATTAACATTTACCTAGGTATACTAGATGATATTTATTACCGTTTCTGTAAGGACAGAAATTTGATTTTTACGGTCTATTATTTCATTTCGTCATCCGAGCCTTATGATCTTACTCGGAGTCTCTAGTAGACTGCCCAACTACGGAGAAGTAGAGAAATGGTAGTGTCATAAGGGACACGTATGTCCCTTATATTGTTAGTCTTGATTGTTAGAAGGTTCCGAGGAACTAAGATGGAAACTTGTTAAGAAACAGAAACTGTTATTCTGTTGAGACACGGACTTCAACTCGATCTTTTATCGAGGAATGAAACGGTTGATTTTGTCGTGAGGGGGTTAAGAAAGATATAATACGACTGTAATGTGCACGAGAGACCTTTCTCTAAAGGTTCTTTATACTTTTTTTTTTTTTCCGCACGTATTATAGGTGGAGTAATTTCTTCAAAACATCATTCACTTAGATAAAAATAAATTACGTTTCAAGAGGTTTATATGAACTGGTGATTCACAAACAGATACAACTAATAGTAGGGTAACGCTCAATTGTACGATCCTTGACCAACAGAAACACATCTAGGAGATTTTTACTTTCGAACTCAGTTCCTTTTTCACCTCCATTATATAAATCTCCCATGTTCGGGTCTCTTCGTTAGCCGTTGGGAGAGGTCATGAGAACGGACCTTTTAGGGTACCTGTCTCCTCGGACCACTCGATGTCAGGTGCCCCGACGTCTCTCAACCTGTGCTGACTTGCTGAAGTGAAAGTGTTCGGGTGTCCTGTACTTTCTCCTACACTTCGTCTGTGTCCACCTTACGCAGCCGACGGTGAAATGTCCCTCGGTCTGTCTCTATCTCGTCTCAGTGTGGAGGTGAGTTTTACTCACCCAGTGTGTCCGCTATCTCCTTCCCTTCAATAGACGGTCTGAAGGAGTCTGGTGGAAATAAATGTCCAGTTCCTACTGGATAGGATTGAGAGGAGATAGGAGTCCAACGGTACCAACCGGGAGTCTACCAGGGGACCCCTCAGTCTAAGGTTAGGGATTAAACTTAGACTTTTATCTCCCCACGCAGGAGTTCCCGTCCAGGTGGACACCCCACATTTCCGGTGGTCCAGGGTCCACAGTTGGGCCTGAGATCGGTCGAGTGTCTCGCACCACACCACCTTCGTCGACGACCCGACACCTTAACTTACCGTGTCCTGTCGGAACCCTAGTACGACTGACACTAAGAGAAAAGTATATCAGTGGGAAATTATAATCATCCGAGCACTGTAGAAACTCCGAAAAATTTCAACTGTGGGAGTTAAGGATCGTGACTTAGGAAAACAGACGGAGAGGAAACCATCGAGAAGATAATTATAAATGAAGACCAGATAAATTTTTCCTATGTACATATACATATTGACTAAGTGGAACGACATGTGGACTTTGATTGTACTGTGGCCTTTAGTTGATATAGGGTTATATTTTTTTTTTACAAAAATTCCTCCATGTATTTTTTTACTGAAGAGAATGATGTCTGACATAGGGACCACAGACTGATCTGACAAGATGTAAGATCTATTTCCTAAGGCAGGTATGACGGTTTTTTAACAGAACATACCACGTACATAGTGTAAGACAGAACTCTTTGACGACTCAACAAAGAAAAGAATGTGCCGACAAATGGGTAGGACGTCAACTTCTGACCTTTAAAAGTAATAGTTTATATGTAAATTTTTCTATTTCAAGTTTCTCATCGTGAATTTGAAATAGAAAAATTTATATAAGATCAACTTGACTTAGGTAACGAAGTTAGTTGACCAAATAGGGTGATAGAGTTACTCTTACTCTTGGAAAGTCTAAATACAACGAACTTCACTTCACTTCACTTTCAGCGAGTCAACACAGGTTGAGAAACGTTGGGGTACCTGATATAACAGGTACCTTAAGAAGTCCGGTCTTATGACCTCACCCGTCGGAAAAGGAAGAGGTCACCTAGAAAGGTTGGGTCCCTAACCTGGGTCCAGACGGCGTGACATCCGTCTAAGAAATGGTTGACTCGATACTCCCTTCGGGTAAACGTTTTATACGACAGATTGAGTAAAAGATCATACGGAGGATTTTAGAGGGACATCCGAACTTGATTAAGAGACCAGGTCGTCAGAGGTCTACAAAAACTTTAGGGTGGTGGTATTATTTTTATATTAACTTTCTGAATTTCATGATATACATATAATCCACATATGTATTGAATCCATCAATCTTATCCTTTTTCCTCAAGTGTTACCTCCACCGATTTTCTGTTTCTTCCCTTTTTGGGTACTTTTTTCTTGTTTCCTTCCAGGTTCATGGTCTCACTCCTGGAGTCCATCTTGTTTGTCGCGAGGACCGGTCGAACTAAATGTATCCCGTCCACGTCCCCCTCCTCGGTTTCAACCCGACCCCCTAAGAGAAGAGAAAACACAGAAAACCCAGTCGGGTGGGAGGAAAGAGTTTCTACATAAAAGGGAACGAAAGATTTATTTTGACTTGACATTGTCTCGACATTGTGACCAGACAGGTAGTGAAGTTTAAAAACAACGTTACTCTGTCTTGACTCCTTTAATGTTTGAGGTGGTTATATATATATATATTTACTTTACTTCAGTGAAGTTAATATTAACTGAGAAACACTGACTCACCCACCATCGGGTGGTCCGAGGAAGTAAGTACGTTAAAAGGTCCGTTCTTATGACCTTACCCAAAGGTAAAGGAAGAGGTAATGTATGTAATGATACCGTAATGAAGTAATTGTTTGAGTTTTTAATAAATTTATAAATAGTAGTGGAAATTACTTTAATCCATATTATGATTCTACTCAAAGTTTATTTAAATTCATAATTCCTTTTTATATCCGAAAGAAGTACCCAAGTCAAGTTAAGTCAGCGAGTCAGTACATGTTGAGAAACGCTGGGGTACTTAGCGTCGTGTGGTCCGGAGGGACAGGCAGTGGTTGAGGACCTCAAGTGAGTCTAAGTTCAGGTAGCTCAGTCACTACGGTAGGTCGGCAGAGTAGGAGACAGTAAGGGAAGAGGAGGAAGGGAGTTATGGAGGGTCGTAGTCCCAGAAAAGGTTACTCAGTCGAGAAGGGTACTCCACCGATTTCATAACCTGAAACTCGAAATCGTAGTAAGGAAGGTTTCTTTAGGGTCCCGACTAGAGGAAATCTTACCTGACCGACCTAGAGGAACATCAGGTTCCCTGAGAGTTCTCAGAAGAGGTTGTGGTGTCAAGTTTTCGTAGTTAAGAAGCCACGAGTCGAAAGAAGTGTCAGGTTGAGAGTTTAGGTATGTACTGGTGACCTTTTTGATATCGGAATTGGTCTGTCTGGAAACAACCGTTTCTTTACAGAGACGAAAACTTATACGATAGATCCAACCAGTATCGAAAAGAAGGTTCCTTATTCGCAGAAAATTAAAGTACCGACGTTAGTGGTAGACGTCACTAAAAGCTCGGGGGTTTTTTTATTTCAGACTGTGACAAAGGTAACAAAGGGGTAGATAAACGGTACTTCACTACCCTGGTCTACGGTACTAGAATGAAAAGACTTACAACTGGATATACGGTTGAAAAAGTGAGAGGTGACAGTGAAAGTAGTTCTCCGAAAAATCGAGGAGAAGTGAAAGACGGTATTCCCACCACAGTAGACGTATAGACTCCAATAACTATAAAGAGGACCGTTAGAACTAAGGTCGAACACGAAGAAGGTGGGGTCGTAAAGAGTACTACATGAGACGTATCTTCAATTTAATCGTCCCACTGTTATATGTCGGAACTACATGAGGGAAAGTATAAACCTTGGTCACACAACAAGATACAGGCCAAGATTGATAACGAAGGACTGGTCGTATATCCAAAAGAGTTTCCCGTCCAGTCCACCAGACCATAAGGGTAGAGAACTTCTTAAAAGGTGTCAAATAACACTAGGTGTGTCAGTTTCCGAAACCGTATCAGTTATTTCGTCTTTATCTACAAAAAGACCTTGAGAGAACGAAAAAGGTACTAGGTCTCCTACAACCGTTAAACTAGAGACCGAGGAAACGGAAAAGATTTTGGTCGAATTTGTAGACCTTCAAGTACTAAGTGTATAACGACTTCGGACCGAACCTCTTAAAACTCGTAATGAAATGATCGTAAACTCTACATACGTTAACACATCATCAAACTCGTAAGAAACCGTAACGGAAAGAAACCCTAACCCTACTTTTGACTGGAAAAGGTCAGGACACCGGTAACGACTCAAAAGGTTTAAACGACCGTATAACTCACGTCAGGAAAGTGTCGTAGTAGAAAGTCCTAAACTTTATTGAGTTGACCTTAAGATAGTGGAGGTGAACGAAACAAGCATCACTACGAAAGATTCCGGGTGAACTGAAGTGTAAGGTCCTACAGACCGAGATCCACTCACTAGTGTGGTAGCACTAATAGACCCAGTACTTCTTGAAAAAACATGTCAAAAAGACACATAAGGAAGGTGGAGAAGAATTATAGAAGACGAAAACAATCCAGGTATGGTAAAGACAGGAAATAACTCGGGTAGAAACGTACTTTACAAAGGAACCATAGAGATTAAAAGAACTTCTCTAGAGATCAGAAGGGGTAAAACAACAAAAGGAGATAAAGAAAAGTAACTAACGACTCCTTCCGAAAGAATAGAAAAGAACGATAAGAAACCTTGAGACGAAACTCTACGAATATGAAAGGAAAAGAGGAAACGAAAAACGAAGAGAAGAAAAGTACCGATAAACTTTCCGAAGAGGTCTGTCGGTAAAACGAAAAAACGTAAAGAAAAGGTACCCCTACCAGAACTAGGGACACATGTTATAGTACTTGAAGTCAGGTACCCAATCTACGGAATTAAAATTTTCAGAAAGATTAATAATCAAATATAATAGTAATTATAGAGTTCCGTTCTATTCCAAATAATCAATTTGTATCACTTACTTTAGATGTATAATTTATAACAAGTATTATCAAAGATTTATAAAAAGTTTAAGAAACTCTTAAACTAATCGAATGGTACTAATAAGAAAGTTTATACTGGTTGTTTTAGGACAGGATTATAATTCTTTAAAGTCGAAACGGTAAAAGGATTACAAGTGCACATAAATACGATAATCATAATGGAAGTCACAACAAAAAAAACAGAAACAAAAAAATAAAGACCCGAAGGGGTCACTGAGTCACTATTTCTTAGGTTTGGACGTTACGTCCTCTACGTCCTCTACGAATAACCTAAGGACCCAGTCCTTCTTAAGGATCTCTTCCTTTACCGTCGGGTGAGGTCATAAGATCGGACCCCTTAATGTACCTGTCTCCTCGGATCCCCGGACGATAGGTACCCCAGTGTTTTCTTAGTCTGTGTTACATCGTTGATTTGTTATCGTGTTGGTCCTTAGAAATATACCGTAAATAGACAAAACCCGTTACGAGTAGATGAATTGTGTTCTATTGCATAAGAAATTTAGACAGATTACTCCGTGTATCGTCGGGTTGTGTAACGTTATGGAACTTTCGTTTACTCTCTCGCTCCCGTTCTGACGTACGGAGAGGCACAACATCTACTTGGGACATATAAATGTCTATTTACTGACGGACTATATGTTATGTGACTTGTCTCCACAATAAAAATTCGAGGTACAATTTATAATTATCTCAAATTATAGAACTAGTAAAATTATATTTTTTATGTTTCTATCGAATATTGTAAAAGAAACGTTTGGGTCGCTTAGCAGAACACGTGGTGTGAAACTACTGGTGATGAGATTTAGTGTGGTTTAATATACCAGTTAATCCCGTTGAATAAGTGGAGAGACGTAGAGTCAGTAGAGGGTCAATTTTTATTTCTATCAGTGAGGACAACATCAAATCCCAGGTTTAACGTGTCAGGAGAAGAGGAAGTTTCGGATTAGTCAAGTCAAGTCAGTAAGTCAGTACAGACTGAGAAACACTGGGGTACCTGACGTCGTGCGGTCCGAAGGGACAGGTAGTGATTGAGGACCTCGGATGAGTTTGAGAACAGGTAACTCAACCACTACGGTAGGTTGGTAGAGTAGGAGACAGCAGGGGAAGAGGAGGGTGGAAGATAGAAAGGGTCGTAGTCCCAGAAAAGTTTACTCAGTCGAGAAACGTAGTCCACCGGTTTCATAACCTCAAAGTCGAAGTCGTAGTCAGGAAGACTACTTGTGGGTCCTGACTAAAGGAAATCCTACCTGACCAACCCAGAGGAACGTCAGGTTCCCTGAGAGTTCTCACAAGAGGTTGTAGTGTCAAGTTTTCGTAGTCAAGAAACCGTGAGTCGAAAGAAGTGTCAGGTTGAGAGAGTAGGTATGTACTGGTGACCTTTTTGGTATCGGAACTGATCTGCCTGGAAACAACCGTTTCATTACAGAGACGAAAAATTATACGACAGATCCAACCAGTATTCGGATTACCATTCCTCATCTTGTCCCTCTACCAACTTTTTAGTTTCGGAGCCGGATAAATCCCTACACGTAGTGAAGTTTTCATGTTATTAAGTATTGTTTCTATATGTTAACTATTGACTCCAGTTGTACCGACAGAGGACGGGAGAGGGGTCGACTGAGGGACGGGTCCAGATCTAGAGTCTTTACCCCTTCTCACACCAGACGTTTCTCGGAGTCTATGGACGAGACACAGACGCCGAACCTCTCGTAGAGACGGAGTCCCACTGTCGTCGCTGCGAGTGATACACGGATATCTCCTCGGGGTCACCCGAGTCGCCTCGTGGCACTCGAGACATTGTGCAGGACCCAGACACTCAAGTTCCCGTCTCCCTCGACTCCTTTTCGGAGTAGAATTAAGAGAAGTCGATTTGTTTCTCGAGTTCTCTTGGTTCTACCTCAGAGATGGGTGCTGACTCCCCGTTGGCACACCCTCTGTCAACCCTACTCTTCGTGACTGACCATACGAGAGGTGTCCGGACCCTCCTCGTTCATACCTCTCCTCTCTTATTTCGGTCTTTACGGGGGGAAATTTCAAGGGGAATTTCCGGTTAAGGTATCCTTATATTTTTATCTCCTCTTCCTAAGGAGGGACTTTTTTGGTGGACCGTCCTGACCATTTTACTAGTTTCCTGCACTTGTACCTTTAGAGGATTTGTACGAATATATGTATCATCCATAAAGTATTTTAAACGACTTTTTCAGTCTTATCAGGAACTCGATATATAGACTTGAGGTTACCCTTCTTCAACGGTCATTAATGATTATTACTGATTAAAAAGGTGTTCGTGAAATCAGTGAGGAACATATAATAACGATAATAATTCATGGATTGTTCCAAACAACCGTATCTTGTTACGTAACGGAACTTAACTTTTATCCGTCATTAAGTTATCTTTTTTTTAAATATCCGACACATCTTGGGGAATTCAACTTAATCTAAGAATTTATATCATGAATATCATGGGAACTACATTCGAAAAAATTTCGTAATCCCCTTAGTTTGTTTGTTCCAGATATAAAAACGTATCTCGCAAAATACAATTTACGACGTTATAAATACAAACCGTGATAAGTGAGGGACCCTTTTATATCCGACACACAGAAAACAAGGGAACTATCAAGTCTGTGTGACTATGGGTTCCCGAATGATGTGGGTGTCTAAAACAGTGTTATGAATATAAAACTTTTCCCTAAAAATGGTAAGTTTTCGTTCGGTTCTGATTAAAACATTAACTACATATGACACTCTACAATAATAAATCATACACACTTCATGGATCTTATAGATAGTCGTCACTTATGCTGTATTGTTAGATAAAATGTACCATTTTGCTGAACGGTCCTAAACAAAATAGAGGTTGGTTGAAGGTTAAATTTTTGAGAACAAAGAAAAAAAAAAGGAAGAAAGAAAAAAACGGAATAATTTAAATGGTAGTTTCGTTAGTTCACGAACCTAATAAATAGGTCAAGTGGACGTGGATAAACCTTGTTCACCTAAGACTAAAGGAGTAATTAAAGTTTTCAATTACAAAACGAATACCTTGTAAATTCATAAGGAAAGAAACTCCATAAGAAAAGAATTTCGTTGTTATCACTTCCAGTTAATCGTTATAATAAAGGATCCCGATACATTGTGTGGTCAAAAAAAGAGAGTCTTTATTGTTTTCTATTCGTGAAAGAAAACGAAAATGAACCCTTTTACCTTACTACAAGTCATCAACCCTTGAATCTCTACAGTTTTTCTGATAAAGAATCTCCTCTCACGTCGTGAATTCCTAGATAACTGGTTTCCAGTCTAAGATTCGTTTCTTCTTTCTATTGCTGATATATTCCAAGTTGGGAAAGGTTTTCCTTCTCGTACGTAAAGTCTCAACATGAAAGAGGTGGTTTTACACGACGGTAATACACAGTCCACGAAATGTCTGAGTGGGTTTACGAAATCGTTTATTTATTTGGTTTCGACGATCTCCAATTCCTGTAATCGTTACAGTCCCCTCAAACGTCAAAGGAACCAAGATAGAGTAGCGTCGTTTTTGAACTTCGTTACCTACCTGGTCACAATGTCGGGGCACATTAAAGGAACCTACCTGGTCACAATGTCGAGTCAAAATAACCGTTCGTTTCCTTTTATGTAGGAGCTCCATACTCCCGTCCGACTGGGTTTCTGGCTTCTCTTCTCCTCGGGGGCCGGGTTAAAACCGAGGAGAAAAATAGACAAAAAAGAGGAAGGGGCTCGGACGGTATACATTTAACATTAACCCGACCGGTCCTCCCGACAAACAAAATAGACTCCAGGAGTGAGATCAAGAACCTGGAAGGAAACAAGATAAAAGCACCCGAAAAGGGAAGAAACACAAAATCGGTGGTGGTAAGACTTGAGGGAAAAGGATAAGATTGATGGATTGTCTTTCTAGTCCATCAAGTATCTTGTACGACGTCCCTGAGTTCGGTTGAGTCAGATACTAAAAATGTGATTTGATAATAGTACATTCTTTTTTCGATGTGAGTAGCTTGATAATAAACACAAAGTAAACACGTCTTTCAGATTCGATAAGTCTAAGATCAGGTGACGGTGGATAGTCGTAATATAGACATCCTTCCCTAGTACGATTAAAGTCAAGTTAGTACGACTGAGTTTCCGTACGTACCCAAATACTAATGTTTATGGAGACACTAAGTTTTTCCGTTGTCAAGAAGGTAAAAAAAGGTTAGGTAGTTCAACTGATGAAGGATACATTCCACAACGTACGACTATTATTCGAAAAATTGTTTCTTTAACTTAATTGTAAGTAATACGGTCCAGAACACGTTCTCGAACGAAAGTACTAAGATTTTCTTGAAATATCCTCCCGTATAATCCAGGCAAAATACCTACTCCTTAAATTCAGAATGTCTCTTGTACAGTCAACTGTTTCTTGTGTCTCTTCCGGTCATAGGTCGACAGGACTTGTGTCTTACCACCCTTGCTTACTCTGTCTGGATCCGAGGTCAGGACCGTGACAAGGATTGGTATTGGAACGGTCGGAGACCTGATCCGTATCCCCATAGTTCTTTCTGATTTAAAGAGAGTAAATAAAACGAATACCCATCATCAAAGAAACTACTGGATGAAGACACCATACCGAAAAGTCTTAGTAAGAACTCTCGAGATGGTTCTCAGACAAAGGAGTCGAGAGTCTTACGGAAACATTGGGTAGATGAGGGACATCTTTCAGGGAAGGACGAACTGTTTTTAGTTCACCTAACCACGAGACACTCTCTTAAGAGTAGTTATAAGTACGTTTATGTTACCCAATCATCCTAAACACTTGGTCTGTTGTAAATATGGGAATGATGAATTATAAAATCTGAAATCCGTAATGTTAAGTACTTTTACATATTGGTCTAACAACCAAATTACCTCCCGGTCTCTCAAACTGAAAAGAAATTTCCGTCTTTTAGACCATTCTCTATCCCGATTTCCCCCTTTTTTTTGTTCCCTTGTCTACGGCGTCGGGTCCTATTCTAATAGCCTAATAGACGTCGGTAAAGAGAAGAATGAAACAAAGTAGAGAAACGGTACACACACTTTCTCTTTGATTTTCTCTTTCTGATTCCTTCTCTTACCCCTTCAGGACCTGTTTCAAAGAATTTGTCTTGTTTTTATTTCTTTTCTTTTTACGGTAGTCCTTCATAATCTATGTAGTGGATCTTTCCAATTTATAACAAATTTTTAATAGAGAACTACAATCGAGTTCTAAATGTGTACCTAATACTTGACTTCAAATCTTGTGTGCCCAGATTTCTCTAACACAGGGTTCCTCAAGGTTAAGAAGGTGACAGAACCCTCTAGAAAGAGAAAGGTAAAAGACGGAAAGATCAGAAGGTGAGAGGCGGGGTGGGGGGGGTTCTCCGTCAGAATTAACACAAGATCATCAATCTCAAAACGGCTATTTGAGTTGGGTAGAAGGGTCGAGATAGAGGCTTGATGGGTTGACAAATTTGAACAACTGAAAGTGAATAGGGGTTCTAAAGTCCTTTGGTTTAATAATTTGATTTGACACAGGTCTGAGTTATTTCGTCGTTAAGAAAAATGTTATAGGGACTTCTTATCGGTAATTTGGAGACGGACTTGTCAATACAATTACGCAAACAACGGATTAATTAATTCTCTTCCTTAAGTCCAGTCTACACTTTTTATCAGTCCATAAGAAGGGATTTTCGTTAATTGGTGAACCAAAATTGCAAATACGAGGAACTTTTGTAATACGAATAAATGTAACACGAAGAAATAGAGGGAGGGGTTAAGTCCACATTTGTTTCACTATTTCACAAAGGGCCACGTAGACAATTGTATTATAATCGAAACTTGTCGACTCCTACCGACCTGGAATTGGAGATGAAATAAAGGAGTTTTATTGTCAACAGTCTACGTATGTATGTCTGTACTGATATATTTATTTTGGAGTCTTTATTTGTAAACGTCTCTTAGTATACGAGTTTGATTTTAAAGAATTATAGTGAGTTAGTTTACTACAAAATCAGAAAAGTTCAAGTTCACTACTAGTTTCTAAATATAGTCTATACGTCTACTGTGGTGGGAATCCTTCTTACACTTCCTGATTTCTCGGAGAACTCCTTTCACTTTCTCCTCTCACTTTTTCCACCTAAATTCGAGTTGTAAGTCTTTTCATTCTAGTACCGTAGACCAGGGTATACCCCTTTGTCACCTTTGTCACCGACTGAAATAAAACCCCCCGAGGTTTTAGTGACCCCTACCACTGACGTCGACACTTGAATGTTCTGCGAACGAGGAACCTTCCTTTCAATACTGGTTGGATCTGTCGTATAATTTTTCGTTTCTGTAATGAAAGAGTTGTTTCCAGGTAGATCAGTTCCAATAACAAAGAGGTCATCAATACCTACCTACACTTTCAACCTGATATTTTTTTTCGACTCACGGCTTCTTAACTACGAAAACTTGACACCTCTTCTGAGAACTCTCAGGGAACCTGACGTTCCTCTAAGTTGGTGAGGTAGGATTTCCTTTAGCCAGGACTTATAAGTAACCTTACTGACTACAACTTCGACTTTGAGGTTATGAAACCGGTGGACTACGTTTCTCGACTGAGTAAACTTTTCTGGGACTACGACCCTTTCTAACTTCCGTGCTTCGCTTCTCCTGCTGTCTCCTACTCTACCAACCTACCGTAGTGACTGTGTTTCCTGTACTCGAACCCACTTGAAGCCCTCAACCACTACTTGTCCCTCCGGACCGCACGACGTCAGGTACTCCAGCGTTTCTTAACCTGTTCTCACTCACTGACTAAACTTGACTTCTTGACATGTTTTTTCTAGAAGTGTTAGGTCTATAGTACTACTACACTAGTGATTAGATCTCGGTCTATAGAACCTTTCACTTCAGTTCACCCGGAATCTGTCGTAGTGATGCTTGTTTCGTCCACCTCCACTACCTTAAGGTCACCTCGACAAAGTTTAGGACTTTCTACTATGACACTTTCACGATGTGAGTTATACAGTTGTTTAAACCTTTTGAGTCGTCACCGGTGTCCTGACCTTTTCCAGGCAAAAGTAAGGTTAAGGTTTCTTTCCGTTACGTTTTCTTACGAGTTGGATGGCGTGTTAACGTGAGTAGAGTGTACGATCATTTCATTACGAGTTTTAAGAGGTTCGGTCCGAAGTCGTTATACACTTGGCACTTGAGGGACTACAAGTTCGACCAGAATCTTTTCTGTCTCCGTGGTCTCTAGTTTAACGGTTGTAGGGGACCTAGTACCTTTTTCGTTCTCTCAAGGTCTTTTTATAGATAAAGACGAAATAACTGATACGGTTTCGGAAACTGACACACCTAGGGTTATTTGACACCTTTTGAGACTTTCTCTACCCTTATGGTCTGGTGGATTGGACGGAGAACTCTTTAGACATACGTCCAGTCCTTCGTTGTCAATCTTGACCTTGTACCTTGTTGTCTGACCAAGGTTTATCCTTTTCCTCATGCAGTTCCGACATATAACAGTGGGACGAATAAATTGAGTATACGTCTCATGCAGTA
>SJYO01049755.1:7528826-7601976 GCA_006410555.1 Capra ibex
TCCGTGGTCTCTAGTTTAACGGTTGTAGGGGACCTAGTACCTTTTTCGTTCTCTCAAGGTCTTTTTGTAGATAAAGACGAAATAACTGATACGGTTTCGGAAACTGACACACCTAGGGTTATTTGACACCTTTTGAGACTTTCTCTACCCTTATGGTCTGGTGGATTGGACGGAGAACTCTTTAGACATACGTCCAGTCCTTCGTTGTCAATCTTGACCTTGTACCTTGTTGTCTGACCAAGGTTTATCCTTTTCCTCATGCAGTTCCGACATATAACAGTGGGACGAATAAAGTGAAGATACGTCTCATGTAGTACTCTTTGCGACCTGACCTTCTTTGTGTTCGACCTTAGTTCTAACGGCCCTCTTTATAGTTATTGGAATCTATACGTGTACTGTGGTAGGAATACCGTCTTTCACTTCTCCTCGATTTTTCGGAGAACTACTTTCCCTTTCTCCTCTCTCTTTTTCAACCGAATTTCGAGTTGTAAGTCTTTTACTTCTAGTACCGTAGACCAGGGTAGTAAAGTACCCTTTATCTACCCCTTTGTCACCTTTGTCACAGTCTGAAATAAAACCCCCCGAGGTTTTAGTTACCCCTACCACTGACGTCGGTACTTTAATTTTCTGTGAATGAGGAACCTTCTTTTTAATACTGGTTGGATCTATCATATAAGTTTTCGTCTCTATAATGAAACGGCTGTTTCCAGGCTGATTAGTTCCGATACCAAAAAGGACACCAGTACATACCTACACTCTCAACCTGACACTTCTTCCGACTCGTGGTTTCTTAACTACGAAAACTTGACACCACAACCTCTTCTGAAACTCTCAGGGAACCTGACGTTCCTCTAGGTTGGTCAGGTAAGACTTCCTCTAGTCGGGACCCTAAAGAAACCTTCCTTACTACGACTTCGACTTTGAGGTCATGAAACCGGTGGAGTACGCTTCTCAACTGAGTAACCTTTTCTGAGACTACCACCCTCCCTAACCCCCGTCCTCCTCTTCCCCTACTGTCTCCTACTCTACCGACCTACCGTAGTGACTGAGCTACCTGCACTCAGACTCACTTGAGGTCCTCTACCACTACTTGTTCCTCCGGACCGCACGACACTAAGTACCCCAGCGTTTCTCAACCTGTGCTGACTCGCTGACTTGACTTGACTTGACTTGACTTGACTCCAGTCAAGTACACCAGTTGGAGTACGTTGATGTTGTAACGACCCTCGGAAACGCACAAAACCATACGATCTTTATATATTTGAGTAAAAAGATCTAAACCTCGTCCTCAATGTTTGAGTCTTCGAATGTCTATTGTCTTTACTCACTTCACCACTTGTTATACCTTGAGGACCCTTGGACACAGGTAGAACTCCTTCAGGGATGATGAGTCGTGTTCGTTCCCAAAAGTTAGTTTTCACAGTGGAATCAAGAGATCTAAAAAGATGAAAAAAAAATTTAATTAAAATAATAAAAAATTTTTTAGAAATAAAGAATGTACGCAAGGGTTGGTACTTGGGAGGAGGGTGGAGGGAGGGGTGTTGTAGAGAGACCCAGTAGGGGTACGTGGTCGGGGTTCGTACGACGTGGGACGCAGTCTGTATCTGACCGCTAAGTTANTTAAGGGTAAGAGGGTTTAGTAGGGTGGGAGAGGGAGAGGGAGACTCAGGTTTTCAGGCAATATGTGTAGACACAGAAAAAAGGACAGAACGTATGTCCCAGCAGTAACGATAGAGGGATTTAAGGTATATATACACAATCATATCACATAACCACAAAAAGAAAGACCGAATGAAGTGAGACATATTAACCGAGGTCAAAGTAGGTAGAGTAGTCTTGACTAAGTTTACTTAAGAAAAATTGCCGACTCATTATGAGGTAACACATATACATGGTGTCGAAAGAATAGGTAAGTAGACGACTACCTGTAGATCCAACAAAGGTACAGGACCGATAATATTTGTCACGACGCTACTTGTAACCCCATGTACACAGAGAAAGTTAAGACCAAAGGAGCCACACATACGGGTCTTCACCCTAACGACCCAGTATTCCATCAAGATAAACGTTAAAAAATTCCTTAGAGGTGTGACAAGAGGTATCACCGACATGATCAAACGTAAGGGTGGTTGTCACATCCTCCCAAGGGAAAAGAGGTGTGGGAGAGGTCGTAAATAACGAACGTCTAAAAACCTAGCGTCGGTAAGACTGACCACACTTCACCATGGAGTAACACCAAAACTAAACGTAAAGAGATTATTACTCACTACAACTCGTAGAAAAGTACACAAACAATCGGTAGGTATACAGAAGAAACCTCTTTACAGATAAATCAAGAAACCGGGTAAAAAACTAACCCAGCAAATAAAAAGACCTTAACTCGACGTATTCAACGAACATATCAAAACTCTAATCAACATGTGTATACCTGTGGAATAGAAACTGTTTCCTCCGTTCTTATATGTTACCTCATTTCTGTTAGAGAAATTGTTCACCACGACCCTTTTGACCAGTTGGTGAACATTTTCTTACTTTAATCTAGTGAAAGATTGTGGCGTGTATTTTTATTTGAGTTTTACCTATTTCTAGATTTACATTCTAGTCTTTGATATTTTGAGGATCTCCTCTTGTATCCGTTTTGTGAGAGGCTGTATTTAGTGTCGTCCTAGGAGATACTAGGTGGAGGGTCTTAAGACCTTTATTTTCGTTTTTATTTGTTTACCCTAGATTAATTTTAATTTTCGAAGACGTGTTGTTTCCTTTTATATTCGTTCCACTTTTCTGTCGGAAGACTGACCCTAAAAAGATGAAAAATTTCTCTTAGGTCCGTTAAAAATTTTGTTTTAGACAAAAATTTACAACCTGTGATCACGTTAATTTTTGTCTTTTTATTTTCGTTTGATACCCGGTTTGTTTTATATAGACCTCCGATTACACAGAGGTCAAACCATTTGAACAAAATCCGTCTACCCGATAAAAAGTCGAAGAAAGGATTTTGACTTATAAATAAAAGTAAGTAAATATATGAGTCTGTACTCATTCAATAAAGAGATTATAAAAACTTCACGAACTTGATTTGATCTATCTTTTACAGAAACTCTGTTTAGTAGAATCTAGTTACCGATAATCTATGTCACCACCGTCAAGACGTTCTAACCCCACGTTACCCCCTCACTCTTTCTTTTCTTTATAAAGAAACGTCTTTAATAATAACTTCTGTAGAATCCCGGAGACAGAATATCTTGAGTGATGTCACTACCTTTATAAGATAAAGAAGAGACAGATTGTACTTTCAGTGATCAGTGGTACTATACTATCTGTAAACGGTGATCGTAAACTTTACGTCCATCACGTTCTTCTATTAAAATTCAAAATTAAGTTAAATTTAATTAAATTTAATTTTATTGAGGTACACCAATCACCGATGACACAACATGTCGTACCCAGATCTACATGTACAGTCAGATCTTACGGACCAAGTTTTCTATAGTGTGGGCACATGTAGTAATATGTTCCGAAGGGAGTATCGAGTCAGTCAGTTCTTAGACGGACGGTACGTCCTCTGGGTCCAAGCTAGGGGTTCAACCCTTCTAGGAGACCTCTTCCTTTACCGTTGGATGAGGTCATAAGAACGGACCTCTTAGGGTACCTGTTGCCTCGGACCGTCCGATGTCAGGTACCCCAACGTTCTCAACCTGTGTTGAATCGCTTATTTGGTGGTGGTTGGTGGTTTATATAAAAACTTGACCAAAATAACTAAAAATACTTATTTTATTAAATCAAAAATATCAAATTTAAAATCAAAAGTTAGGAAGAAGTCGTTAACTTAACAGTTTTAAAATTTAAGCCCATCGGTCTATTCATTACTACCATTGAACCAAGGAATAATTAAAAGGAGTAATAATCACTTCAAATAGTGGAATGTTGTAATTTGTAAACCCAAAGATCAAATTTGACAAAAGAATTACATGAAACTAGTAAAAATATAACTTGAAAAGAAAAAAGAGAGAAGAAGTAAGGAAGAGGTAGACAAGAAGGGAAGAAAGGAAAAAGAGAAAAGGAGGAAGGAAGGAGGGAAAGAGGGAGACTGAGAGGGACGGAGGAAGGGAAGGAAGGAATTAGTAAACATCTTCATTAAATGTTTAAGATTAGAAAACGTATAATATACTTAGTACTTGTAGAAGAGGGTTAGATACACAACTTAAAAGTAAAACAAATATCACAGAACGAACTAGTCTTCGAATTAAAAAAAATTGCATCATATGACACACACGAACAGCGAGTCTGTACAGGTTGTGACGTCAGGACACTTGGTATCAGGCGGTCCTAAGAGACAAGGACCTTAAAAGAGTCGTTCCTATGACCTCACCCAACGGTTCGAGAGGGAGTCCCCTAGAAGGGTTAGATCCCTAGTTTGGGTACAGAGGACGTAAAGGATTAACGTTCGCCTAAGAGATGTCGACTCGATGGTCCCTTCAGGTATTTTCATACTATAAGTCAAGTCAGAGAGTTAGCACAGGTTGAGAAACACTGGGGTATTTAACGTCGTGTGGTCCGGAAGGACAGGTAGTGGTTGTGGACCTCAAGTGGGTTTGAGTACAGGTAGCTCAACCACTACGGTAGGTCGGTAGAGTAGGAGACGACAGGGGAAGAGGAGGACGGGGAGTAGGGAGGGTCGTAGTCCCATAAAAGGTTACTCAGTTGAGAAACGTACTCCACCGGTTTCATGACCTCGAAGTCGAAATCGTAGTCAGGAAGGTTACTTGTGGGTCCTGACTAGAAATCTTACCTGACCAACCTAGAGGACCGTCAGGTTCCCTGAGATTTCTCAGAAGAGGTTGTGGTGTCAAGTTTTCGTAGTTAAGAAGACGTGAGTCGAAAGAAGTGTCAGGTTGAGAGTGTAGGTATGTACTGGTGACCTTTTTGGTATCGGAACTGATCTACCTGTAAACAGCCTTTTCATTTCAGAGACGAAAACTTATATGATAGATCCAACCAGTATTGAAAGGAATGTTCCTCATTCGTAGAAAATTAAAGTACCGACGTCAGTGGTAGACGTCACTAAGACCTCGGGTGGGGTTTTTATTTCAGACTGTGACAAAGGTGACAAAGGGGTAGATAAAGGGTACTTCACTACCCTGGTCTGCGGTACTAGAAGCAAAAGACTTACAACTGGAAATTCGGTTGAAAAAGTGAGAGGAGAAAGTGAAAGGAGTTCTCCGAAAAATCAAGGAGAAGTGAAAGACGGTAGTCCCACCACAGTAGACGTATAGACTCCAATGACTATAAAGAGGACCGTTAGAACTAAGGTCGGACACGAAGAAGGTCAGGTCGCAAAGAGTACTACGTGAGACGTATCTTCAATTTATTCGTCCCACTGTTATATGTCGGAACTGTATGAGGAAAAGGATAAACCTTGGTCAGACAATAAAGTACAGGTCAAGATTGACAACGAAGGACTGGACGTATATCCAAAGAGTTTCCCGTCCAGTCCACCAGATCATAAGGGTAGAGAAAGTCTTAAAAGGTGTCAAATAACACTAGGTGTGTCAGTTTCCGAAACCGTATCAGTTATTGCGTCTTTATCTACAAAAAGACCTTGAGAGAACAAAAAAAACTTATAGGTCCCCTACACCCGTTAAACTAGAGACCAAGGAGACGGAAATTATTAAGGCCGAACTTGTAGACCTTCAAGTACCAAATACATAACCACTTCGGACTGAACCTCTTAAAACTCGTAATGAAATTGTATACTCTACTTACGTTAACACACCAGTAAACTTGTAACAAACCGTAACGGAAAGAAACCCTAACCTTACTTTTGACTGAAAAGGTGAGGACCGTGTTGATGACTCAAAAGGTTTAAACGACAGGATAACTCACGTCGTGAAAGTATCGTAGTAGAAAGTCCTAAACTTTGTCGAGTTGACCTTAAGGTAGTGGAGGTGATCGAAACAAGTATCACTACGAAAGATTCCGGGCGAACTGAAGTGTAAGGTCCTACAGACCGAGATCCACTCACTAGTGTAGTAGTACTAAAAGACCCAGTACTTCTAGAAAAAACATGTCAAGAAGACACATAAGAACGGTGGAGAATTGTAGAAGACGAAGACAATCCATGTATGGCAAAGACAGGAAATAACTCGGGTAGAAACGTACTTTACAAGGGAACTATAGAGTTTAACAGAACTTCTCTAGAGATCAGAAAGGGTAAGACAACAAAAGGAGATAAAGGAACGTAACTAACGACTACTTCTGAAAGAATAGAGAAGAACGATAAGAAACCTTGAGACGTAAGTCTACGAATATAGAAAGGAAACGAGGAAACGAAAAGCGAAGAGAAGAAAAGTGTGTAGGTTCCATTCTCTTTGGGTTCATTCTGACATCTAAAACGCTCTCCCGTAGTTTCCCGTCTGTGTGACTTTGGTATTAGTGTCTTTTGATCGGTTAGACTAGTGTACCTGGTGTCGGAACAGATTGAGTTACTTTGGTTCGGTACGGTACACCCCAGTTGTTTCTGTCTGTCAGTACCACCTCTCTAAACTGTCTTACACCATGTGACCTCTTCCTTTACCGTTTGGTGAAGTCATAAGAACGGAAGTCTTCGGGTACTTGTCATATTTTCCGTTTTACTATCCTATGACTTTCTCCTTGAGGGGTCCAGTCATCCACGGGTTATACGATGACCTCTAGTCACCTATTTATTGAGGTCTTTCTTACTTCCCTACCTTACTTTCGTTTTTGTTATGGGTCGACACCTACACTGACCACTATCTTCGTTCCCAGACTACGACATTTCTCGTTATAACGTATCCTTGGACCCAATCCAGATACTTAGATCCGTTTAACCTTCACCAGTTTGTCCTCTACCGTTCTTACTAACAGTTGTAAGATCCTTACTCGTTTCATTTGACCTGACCTTACGCACTTAAATTGAGTCTACTGGTAATATAGATAATGACACCCGTCCTTACGGAATCTTCTTTACCTCATCGGTAGTACCAGTTGTTTTCTCAGGTTTTACGTCATGAACCTACGTTAGAGTTTTTGTTGTCTTACTAGACACAAACAAAGGTTCCGTTTGTTTGATAAGTTATAGTACCATTAGGTTCGGATACGGGGTTGGTCATTGCGACTTCTTCAACTTCAACTTACCAAGATACTTCTGGAGGTTCTGGAAGATCTTGATTGTGGGTTTTTTCTACAGGAAAGTAATATCCCCTAACCTTACGTTTTCATCCTTTAGTTATTTGTGGACCTCATTGTCCGGTTAAACCGGAACCTCATACCTTACTTCGTCCCGTTTCCGATTATCTCAAAACGGTTCTCTTTCGTGACCAGTATCGTTTGTGGGAGAAGGTTGTTGTTTTCTCTTCTGAGATGTGTACCTGTAGTGGTTTTAGTCTAACTAATATAAGAAACGTCGGTTTCTACCTCTTCGAGATATGTCATCGTTTTTGTTCTAGCCCTCGACTGACACCGAGTCTAGTACTTGAGGAATAACGGTTTTAGTCTGAATTTAACTTCTTTCATCCCTTTTGGTGGTCTGGTCCATACTGGATTTAGTTTAGGGAACACTAATATGTTACCTTCACTCTTTATCTAAATTCCCTGATCTAGACTATCTGTCTCACGGACTACTTGATACCTGCCTCCAAGCACTGTAACATGTCCTCTGTCCCTAGTTCTGGTAGGAGTACCTTTTCTTTACGTTTTTTCGTTTTACCGACAGACTCCTCCGGAATGTTTATCGACACTTTTCTTCTCTTCACTTTTCGTTTACATACTATGTGGATCGTGAATAAAATAACGAACACTTCAAACACGAAATAACTTCTTTAACCAGACAATTTACTTTAAAAAGAGTAATAAATTTAATGAAAAACACACATCAATTTCAAATTTTTCAGTAGAAAATATCAGAAACAATCAAACGGGATAATAATGTTTAAACCTCCTTTATATTATGAATAAAATAGAAAACATGTAAAAATAAGGTAGAAAGGTACATATGACACAAATTCTCGTAAATTAATAGACACTGTAAAATCTCGAGTATAGAAACTTATAGTGAATTTTAAAGATAAATGTTGCTACAAATAACTATAATGTACCTACATACGATTCAACGAAGTCACCGCAGGTTGTGAAACACTGTGGTACCTGATTTGGGACGGTCCGAGGAGACAGATACTCTAAGAGGTTCGTTCTTATTACCTCACCCATCGGTCAGGTAAGAGGTCCCGTAGAAGGGCTGGGTCCCTAGTTTGGGTCCAGAGGACGTAATGTCCGTCTGCTAAATGACAGACTCGGTGGTCCCTTCGGTTACTGTGATCGATCTTCATTTAACCATCGACCTGTCTTGACGATCAATCAATACAATGACGTACACACGAGTCCGTACAGACTGAGAAAGACTGGGGTACCTGATATCGGGTGGTCCAAGGAGACAGGTACCCTAGCAGGTCCGTTCCTATGACGTCACCGAACGGTGAAAGAGGAGGTTCCCTAGAAGAGTAGGGTCCCTAACTTGGGTACAGAGGACAAACCGTCCGTCTAAGAAATGGTGACTCGGTGGACACTTCGGGTTAATAAATGAGTGGAGGTAAATCGACTTACCCGAGGTGGTGAAGGAGACTCTTGGGGTATCGACTGAACACAGACCTAGTCTGAGGAATGTACACAAACCTGTATTTCAGAACTCAAGTTGACACTTGAAGATAACAAGATAACTAGGGTTAGGTGGTGGAAGGGAACCATATTAGTACGGAGTCCGAGGTACTGGGGAATCAATACAAGTACCTTCAACGTATTACAGAAAAAACGGAAATTAATATACGAGGATACGAAAGTAAAAACCGTTCCAAAAACTTCGTTCTATTATATTACAAATGAGAATACGAAACCTTTCTATTGAGGTATTGATATACTTCTTATTCACTACCTGGTCCCGACATAAACTCCCGTTCCTGAGTTCTTCGACTTCTCTCTCCTTCTCCCAGACTACTGTCCTTCTTCGTTATTCCTACTTTCAAACACTTTATGTGTGATCTCCGTGACTTCTCTGTCTTAGTGAGTTGAATGACTGAATAGTCTACACTTTGAGATCTAAATAAGTGAATGCATTAATAAGCTTTCTTGACCTGTACCTTGTTGTCCGACCAAGGTTTATCTTTTTCCTCATATAGTTCCGACGTACAACAGTAGGACGAATAATATACGTCTCATGTAGTACGTTTTACGGTCCGACCTACTTCGTGTTCGTCCTTAGTTCTAAAGGCCCTCTTTATAGTTATTGGAGTCTATACGTCTAACTGTGGTGGGAATACCGTCTTTGACTTCTTGATTTCTCGGAGAACTACTTTCACTTTCTCCTCTCACCTTTTTCAACCGAATTTTGAGTCGTAAGTCTTTTGCTTCTAGTACCGTAGGTCAGAGTAGTGAAGTACCGTTTATCTACACCTTTGTCACCTTTGTTACTCTCTGATAAAACCCCCGAGGTTTTAGTGACGTCTACCACTAAAGTCGGTGATTTAATTTTCTGTAAATAAGGAACCTTCTTTTCGATACTAGTTGAATCTATCGTATAATTTTGCGTCTCTATAATGAAACGGTTGTTTCCAGGTAGAATCAGTTTCGATACAAAAAAGGTCACCAGTACGTACTTACACTCTCAACCTGACACTTCTTTCGACTCGTAGTTTCTTAACTATGAAAACTTGACACCACAACCTCTTCTGAGAACTCTCAAGGATCCTGACGTTCCTCTAGGTTGGTCAGGTAGGATTTCCTCTAGTCAGGACCCTAAAGAAACCTTCCTGACTATGACTTCGACTTTGAGGTTATGAAACCGGTGGAGTACCCCTCTCAATTGAGTAACCTTTTCTGGGACTACGACCCTCCCTAACCCCCGTCCTCATCTTCCCCTGCTGTTTCCTACTCTACCGACCTACCGTAGTGGCTGAGTTACGTGTACTCAAACCCACCTGAGGCCCGCAACCACTACTTGTCCCTCCGCACCGGACGACGCCAAGCACCCCAGCGTTTCTCAGCCTGTGGTGACTCGCTGACTTGACTTGACTTTAAAGTCCACATGTGTTCCACTTAGTCTGTATAACAATTAGTTGATATGAGGTCTTTTTAATTTCGTTGTTGTTGTTTTGTCTCTGTTTTTAGGTGTACCCTTCTTAATTTATATCCCGGTTGTCTCCTCCGAAGAGAGACTTTTTGGAGACCAGGAGGGTTTGTTCTCGTCATCACTACGACAACTCCTCGGGTCGGGTCTTTTTTGTTGACTCTTTGAACCTGTTTACACTTCACAACTAGAGGTAGAGGTATAAGAAAACAGAAACCTGAAAGGGGAATGTGAATTAATAATAAGAAATTCGTAAATATACATTAGAAGATAGATCCTGGTCAACATACATACAACGGAATTCCTAGACCATAAATCCTGGGTGTGGAGGAGAAATATCGTCTAGTAGACTCTTTAAATCTTTTTCTCTTACTTAGACTTCTTCTTTTACAAAATCAATTGTCAGAGTCTCTAGAGTTCGCCACCTATACAACCTGTCCTCGTTTCTCCTCATAAGAAAATATCGTTACGGAAACTGGTCTTATCTTTCACTTCCTTCTCTTCATCTGCGAAGGACAACGTGTCACTTTTATTATCGTCGAAGAACTCCGTTTGATGAAGTGTAAGAGAACCAGGATGAAAGTAAAGAGGTTTAATCTGTTTAAAAGTTTTTATAACAATCACACACGATCAAAAATTGTAAACGAACAGAAACTTAAAGATATCGATCTTTGTCTTCTTACTTCTCTACCTCAAAATAAAGAATAATATGTCGGGTCTCAAATGAAACTACACTTAAACACGTCCGTTATCTTTGTATTCCCTGTACTACCATTGGGTTATACATAACAGGAAAACTAGGTAGAGGAAACAGGAAAAGACCTCACTTCTTGTCCCTGTCGACGAAAATCGTGTTTGAACCGTTAAGGGGGTCTTCTCCGAGTTAATCGTTTCCACTAAAAGAGACGACCTGATGACAAGGGGTTTCTCGTCACCGTCGCAAAGTCGACTAAATCCAATACTGCCTACCCCTAACAGTCCAAGATTGACAGTCAAGGAACCTAGTTATTATAACTCGAGAGGAAACCCCACAGGTTTTGTCACCCACACCGTATCTGGAAGGTAGGACAAGATACTCCTTCTTTATAGTGTACGTTGTAAGGTCCAGAGGGAACGAAGTAAACAAGTACCAGGAGTCTTTAGACCCTTAAGTTTGTAGGACACGTCACGTCTTTCGACTGTGTTACTTATCTTCGACTAAGGAAAGAATTTTACTACCGTATAGAAAAATTGTTCTATCACTTTTATTTTTAGAATGATTGTCTTTTTATTTGGATACACATCCGATATTAGATCTATTTTCAGTTTCGAATATAATAGATACGTAAAAAATTATCCTTTTCACTTACTAGTCCTCCCGACATATGAAGACTTTGTGGGACTTATTCAGTTTGATATTAAGAAAGACCTCTGTGTGATGAACAAACAAACACATGACCTCGAAGTAGACGAAACGAAGGTATTACATCGGAGGAGTCAGTCAAAGGGACTCGGGTTACTGGAAAATCACCTTTGTGAACGTCGAGGAACGGGTTGTCAAAGGGACTGGTGTCCTCGTAAGAGTATGGTACCTGTCCCGTCTACCCGTTACGACTCATTACTACTACCTGTCGTCAACCTTCTACTTTCCGGAGTGAAAGAGTTAGGGGACCACCCTATCGGGACTCATTAGGAGACACGTCAAAAGGTCGACAGGGGTCCTCCTGACTCAGGGGCAACGTGTGCACCAATAGATAGGTACGTATGGGACACACCCGTAGTCATAGAAAGGACGGAGGAAAGACGTGAGGGACGATCACAAAGAACACCAGTGAAGAATTTATTTGATGCACACAAGTTTAGGAACAAAATTTCACATGACCACCCTTTCGGTTGGTCACTTTTTATTCTTATAAAAATAAAACGATGACAAAAGAAAAAAAATGACTAATATTTTTAGTGTGAACGGACGACTTTCATTGAATCTTTTATATTCGATGGTTTTTTTTTTCTGTTTTTGACAGTCTTACATTTATATCATCTATTATAATGTAAAAAATTTTAAAACTACGTAAAGTCAGGTATATTTTTTACATTTCATAATCTCAACATAATTGGTAAGTTCAAACATATGACTGTGATGGTAGTGGTTCTACGTGTTAAATCATTATCTGTAAAGTGGAAATCGGTAGAATTAAAATAATAACCATTTGTTACAAACGTGTGTGTTGGTCTAACAATATTTCCAATTTGCGTTATTTTACAGTTTCACAGACCACGTCACGGTCATCGATTATAAGTGGTAATATCAACAAGAGAAAAAGTCCCTAAAAGTCACTTTGTCTACCAGATGGAAACGAAGAGGGTCGTATAGACCACTAGGGAGAAGTATAGGTTTGAAAGGTTATTAATTTTTATATATCTAGTCACAATGGGTTTCACATCGACTTTTTCAGTGACTCGTATTCTTAATGGGCTTCTCAAATTATTTTTCCCTTTAAGGATATCAGATGGTTCAGTTAGAGACTTTTTTCCGGGTTGTAAAGTTGTTTCGTGGAGTACACTAGGAACAAGGACAATTTCGTATTCTTCTTTTATAAATCCAATTTAATTACATTTCCTGAACCCTTTGTATTCTGTCACGACACCCAAAAGGGGAAAAATCCTCAGTTTGTGTGACCACCTGTCTGGACCTGACTCTGATACGGATGAGACTTTCTAGTAACGACAAAGTTCAGACCCGAAACTTCGGTCCTTCTGAACTTGAGTTCAGGACCGAAACGGGGAATGAATGACAACCTAGACCTCGACCAGTGAACCAATGACACTCGGAGTCACAGAAGGATACACTTGATACACATTATTACAATTGATAAAGTCTCCCGAACGCACGGCTCGCACGAGTCAACGAAGTCAGCACAAGTTGAGACACGTTGCGACACCCGACATCAAGGAGACAGGTACGCTAAGAGGTCCACTCTTATGACCTTACCCAAAGGTACGGGAGGAGGTCCCTTAGAAGGGTTGGGTCCCTAGTTTGGACTCAGAGAATACAGAGGACTTGACCGTCCGCCCAAGAAATGGTGATCGCGGTGGGCCCTTCGGGTCTCCGTGAACCCCTACTAATTTCCGTTATTACTGCATCCATTTCATATTGTGGAGCGGATCTCTTTCACTGGTCACTCACCATAAGGTAGAAGTGTTGATAATAGACGAGGGCCCTTTCGTGTCCGTCATATGTGACTTTTTCGTAAAGGATTTTTTAAAGGTCGTCGATTCGACACCTTCGTAGTCAAGGAGTGACCCTGTTATATTGATGTTCTATTTAGAAACTGAAGTTTAACCCACGGTGTCTTAAACGATAGTTCAACAGTTTAAAAAAAAGGTCCTGTTTAAGATTTTGGTTAACTTACGGATCTATAGTCGACTTTTGACCCTAGACGGGTCCATTTGGTCCTCTGATGTACCAGCGGACGAATATTAAATTGTAATTATGACGTTTTTCCGTCAGAAACCTTACCTTTTAGGGTTATAACATGTCAGACAGTAAAAGACGATCATAGACTTTTTTTTTACTAGAGTTAAAGGGGGTTAACAAGTTATTTAGTCACGATTGGGGTACGAAAGATTAAGACCTAATTTATTAAATAAAGAAACAAATCGTCTGACATAAACGGTTCTCCACGATGAAAAATCCAATATGAAGTTACGTACTGTTTATTACATTGTCTATGTTAACTTTTTTAGTAAACAGTCGTCAAGTATTAAATTAAAGACACTGACCTCTTACTCCATACTACGTCACCTCTTGGTAATATTTTTAAATCCTCTCGATCTAATATACCCAACAGTAGGACTGCGGTAGTGGCCGACCGACACACTAGTGTCCCTTTAGTGATTTGAGACGACACAACGTGTCAAGGTAGTCGACCTTTTACTCTTTTTACGGTGAACGGGATTCAGGAAGGTTCTAACCATTATTCTAGTTTACTCTACAGTCTCATTCACGAAACTTTTTCATACTGTTTTCTTGTGAATAAAAATCATTTCCTACCTCGGAGTGAAGAAGTTCTCTTTTGTGGGTATAGAGGAAAATTCGGTGGTTTGTCTTAACTTTCTCCGCTACATATTAATATTATCTCGAGTTTTCTAGACCAGAGCACCCGGAGTAGGAGAGACGAGACGATAACAACGTCGTCTACTAATTAGTAGTCTAAGAACTGAAGAGAGAAACGACTGACCGGTGGGATCCCAACATCGATGCAAAGTTTAGGTAGAAACCCGAAACGCCGCTACGTCCCGTTTATCGGAAGGGATCACAATCCCGTACGGTTTCGACTTGGACCTTGGGGGTAATCGGATTAACTGTCGTACTGAAAGGGGACCCCTCTTCTCACTAGTAGATCGATAAATAGAACAGACATCCAAATAGTGGTGACACGAGTCCGTCTCTACGAATTTATATTTTTACTCCATTCCGTGTAAAAACGGTCTGATACACGGTAATTTCGGTCCAACCCCCAGTCTTCGTACTTTCCCCTCGTAGACCCTAGCGCCAGGAGAGACAACGGCGAATTACAGAGTTCACCGGAACCACATTCCCCGACGAGTGCTCCCGTGATTCCTTGTAGAGAAACATTAACCCTCGTTCGACCTCGACGCACCGGTGACGTTGGGTGCCTCGACGACGGACGTTCGCCGATCTGACGACCAAAAGACGCTCCGTCCTCTCCGGGTAATCTTCGTACCTCCCCGCCAAATTAAGACGTTGTTCTACACATGTTTACATACGGAGGATAACTTTGGGTACGTTGTCGAAGGTTTCAATTAATTTTCGATTAAAAGATTACTCCACCGTTGTGACCGTTGTTGTACGATAGTCATACTCTCGACGTCGGTCGTCGGCCACTCCCTTGTCCGCCGGAGGGAGAATGTCCTACCTCGTAGGATGGACATGGGTAATTAATCGGAGGTCGACATAACGAAATTATGATCTGTGGTCATATCTACCAGTATTTTTAGTATTTAACGAAACCGTAACGGTTCTATAGTAACTTTGAATAAAATGTCATCCTGAGAAAGGTCGTTATTGTAGTATTAGTCACTTTAGGCAAGGACCTTCATAATTTCGGTCCCCGTCACACTCTCGTTGAGACAATATACTACACTCGTAAAATCAGGGAACCCGTTAGCAACATACACTTTGTCTGAACTTTAATCGAAATTATTTCTCTCTCTTTCATGGAATTTAATTGACGTGAATACAACTAAAAAGGAGAACAAAACTAAAGGTTGTGTATAGGTCCGTCCTACTGAGTACCAGTAATAGGATTACTATACCCAGAGGACCTGTATCAGTCTTACACGGTCTGTGGACACCGGTAAGGAACCGTAAGAAGTGTCCCTTACATATTACTACAGTACGTTTATCTACGACTCTTGTTGGTTTCTTTTACGATGTCTTCGAGATCCTATGATCGAACAACCAATTTAAGATAGTTATTTATTAACTTCTGTATGAATCCCTGAGGTTTTATCAGATTCTTTAACTTATTTGGACATAATATATAGGTCAGTTACGATTCGTCGTCCATATTTTTAAACGAAGCTTACATGACGAAGACGTCCTTCGAAGGACGACGGTTTCCTCTCATTAAAAAATTTTAAGTAGACGAAAATTTTATCATATCTCTAACCGGAAAAGTCAATTGATCGGAAATACATGTGTGAACGAAGGGACACCGCGTCAGTCATTTCTCAGACGGACGTTACGTCCTCTGGAGCCAAACTAGGAACCCAACCCTTCTAGAGGACCTCTTCCCTTACCGTTGGTTGAGGTCATAAGAACGGACCTGTTAAGGTACCTGTCTCCTCGGACCACCCGATGTCAGGTACCCCAGTCTCTCAGCCCGTGCTCACTGATTGAAATATATGTGTGAGGAGAGAGAATAAAGACCTACGGAAAAATAAGAGAGTATCAGAGAAAACATCGAAGACAGAGAGAGTAATTAAAGAATAAGAACAAAGAGAAAAGGAAGTGAAAACAAAAGAGTATAAGAATCGTCTACCATACAGGAATCATGAATAAAAATTTAAAGTCTTACTGTAGTAATGTTGCATTGAGGTTATAACGTATGAAATAACTCAGAAATTCATTTATAAGTAATTCGTTCATAATACACGGTCCGTCACAAGACTTGGTCACGACTCCTTGGTGTTAATTGTTTTGGTCACTGTGAAAAAGACAGCCCCTCGACTGTAAGAGTAGATAAAGAGTGGGTTGTTTTTCGTTTGTTAGTTACTTCCTCTACGATTAGTGCAAATCGTGTACCTTTATGACCTCGAATCTCTATACTTTATGGAACTAATTACAATGTATAGTTTCGGAACATCAAAAGATAGTGTATGTAACGGAATCAACTTATTTATTTTTTTTATCGAGACCCTCTTTTAATTCCACCATTTGTTTAGAATACTCTTGTCAGAAGTTTTATAAGTGTCATTTCTGTAGCCATTTGACCACCACAGTCTGGGATTTTATTTATAAAAATTTTAGTTTAATAAATTTTGTCTTTTGAATGTTGACTGTGGTGTCTTTCTGTTTCTGGTTATGTTTGTTGATATATGATTTTTTTACTTGTTGGACCTTTTTGAGTGGTCTAGGATCTTTATATGTTAAGGGATACTGAATTAGTCCTTCTTTATCTTTTGTACTTGTCTAGTCATTACTTTGACTTAGTCATAGAGATTTTTGAAGGTTGTTCGTTCAGATCCTTTCCGTCAGAGTGTCCACTTAAGATGGTTTATAAATCTCATCTCTATTATGGATAGGAAGAGTTTGATATGATTTGGTAACGTCTCCTTCCTTCTAAAGGATTAAGTAAGATGTTCCGGTCGTAGTGAGCCTATAGGTTAGGTCTTTTTTTATGAACTTTTTTTTAATATCAGGTTATGGTGACTACTTGTATCTAAGTTCTTAAGGATTCTTTTGTAGTCTTTTGGTTGAAGTTGTTATGTAATTTTCCTAGTAGGTGGTATTGGTTCACCATAAATAGGGTCCCTACTTTCTTACAAAGTTATAGACGTTTAGTTAGTTACACTATGTAGTGTAATTTTTAACTTCTTATTTTTAATGTACTAACAGAATTATCTAAACCTTTTTCGAAAACTGTTTTAAGTAGATAAACACTTAAAAAAAATTCACAGTCGATTTACCTATATCTCCCTTATATGGAGTTGTATTATTATCAGTATATACTGTCTGGGTGTCAATTGTAACATAAATTACCACTTTTGTCTTTGTTCAGTTCCTACGGGTGAGAACAGTGAAAATAAATTATACAATAGATTATTGTGTAACTACAACAGGATCGTTGTTGTTAGTCTGTTTTTTATCTCTTTCTTTATTTTTATAGTTGATGTTTAACCATGAACGGTAAATAGAGATGTTCCTAGTTCAGTATTCGAAGATACTGACGACTGGACTAAGTTGTATCTGACTCTCCTCCTCTCCCACCTCTAGTGACACGGAACCTCTTTCGAATGTCTTCTCTTAAGTCTATCTACAAAAGTCCTCTAAAGTACTCGGGTTAAGAATGTAGAGGAGTATAGATCTTTTCATGATTTTAGAAATTACCACTACAGATAAAGAACTCTAATCGTCATTGACAGTATTCTGTTCGTCGTCTGAAGACGTTTTATATATACACGAATTAAAGTATATAAAGGGGAAATGGTTTTAGTGTACACGTGACTGGATGGAGGAATGGAAAAACCTCGTCAAAGATTCTCGATTGACTTTACGATACAGAATCCGATATCAGGGTTAAAACAGGGTTTATTTTGAACTGAGTGCTGATTGTGTAACACACAAAAAAATCAACTGTTTTCTTAAGGTTTAACTTTTCCTTCTTTTTGACAGTGATAAACGTCTACTGTACCATGTAATATATCTTTTGGAATTACTCCGTTGTTCTGATAATCTTGAGTAGTTTCTTATGTCTTTTTCAACATCTTATGTTTTAAATATAGACATTTAGACAACGTAAAGATATGTGTTTACCACTTTGATATTCTTTCTCTTTAATTCTTTTATTAAGATGAATATCGACGTAGTTTTTCTTGTTTTATGTCTCCTTATTTAGACTCCTCCTTCTTTGAACATGAACCTTTTGATACTCTGTGACTACATTCCTTGACTTCTACTGTGTTTATTATACTTCTATACAGGACGAACACTAACCCTTTTTAATTATAATAATACTAGTATGAGAGGTTCCGGTAAACGTCTAAGTTCTTTAGAGATAGTTTTGTGTTTACCGTAAAAAGTGTGTTGAACTTGTTTATTGACATTTTAAACATACCTTCGTGTTTTCGGGGAGTCGACGGTTTTGCTAGAACTCACTCTTCCTATTTCGACCTACATAGTACGTGTGACTGAAGTTTAATATGATGGTTCGGTGTTATTAGATTTGTTATACCGTGCTCCTGTTTTCGTCTGTGTCATTAGTTACCTTGTCTTATCTCCCGGGTCTCGATTTAGGTTTTAATACACCGGTTAATTGGATGTTCTTTCCTCCGTTTATATGTGTCACTCCCTTTCTATCAGAGGGGTTGTTTACCAAACCCCTTTTGACCTGTCGATGTACGACAGTTTTAGATTGATCTGATGAAAGAGTGTGATGTATTTTTTTATTTGATTTTACCTAATTTTTGAGTTTGTATTTTGTACTTTAGAATTTTGAGGATCCTTTTTTTGTGTGTGTCGTACGACAAACTGTAACCGGAATCGTTATAAACGAAAAAGCGAGACAGAGGAGTCCGTTCCCTTTGTTTTTGTTTTTATTTATCCTGATGTAGTTTGTTTTTTAGAAAACTTGTCGTTTCCTTTTATTGTCGTTTTGTGTTTCCGGTAGACACGAATCAACCAGTCAGTACAGGCTGAGAAACACTGGGGTACCCGACGTCTGGTGGTGCGAGGAGACATGTACCCCTAAGAGGTCCGTTCTTATGACCTCACCCAACGGTTCGGGAGGAGGTCCCCTAGAAGGGTTGGGTCCCTAGTTTGAGTCCAGAGGGCGTAACGTCCGCCTAAGAAATAGTCGACTCGGTGGTCCCTTCGGGTTTCCAGTAGATGACTTACCCTTTTCTATACACGTTTATTATATAGACTATGTCCCAATTTTAGGTTAACATGTTTCTTACACATGTTCAGTTATAGTTTGTCTGTTTGACTAATTTTTTACCCATTTCCTTGACTTATCTGAAAAAAAAAAAATAGAGTCTCTTCTGTATGTCTACCGGTTGTCCATGTACTTTTCTAGGAGTTACAGTGTTAGTAGTCCCTTTACGTTTAGTTTCGGTGGTACTCTGTAGCTGAGTGTGGATAGTTTTACCGAGAGTAGTTTTTCGTTCACAATCACTCCTACATTTGGCTTCCACAGTGATGACGCGACAAACTACCCGTATGTTTAAACCACGTCGGTGATACCTTTTGTTATGTCTCCGAGGATTTTTTTTATTTTTGTCTTGATGGCATATTACACCGTTAAGATGAGGATACGTAAACAGACTCCTTTTGTTTTTGTGATTAAGTTTTTCTATATACGTGTGGATATAAGCACTGTCGTGATAAATGTGATCGGTTCTATACCTTTGTTGGTTCACAGTCAGTGGATCAGCACAGACTGAGACGCCAGGGTACCTGACATCGGATGGTCCGAGGAGACAGTTTCCTTAAGAGGTCCGTTCTTCTGACCTCACCCAACGGTATAGGAAGAGGTTTCGTGGGTAGTTATCTATTTACCTATTTCTTCTATACTATATATATCTATCTATCTATCTATCTATCTATGTTACATCATAACAAGTCTGTATTTTTTTTATCACTTTAAACGGTAAACACTGTTGTACGTACCTAGCTCTCACATAATACGATTTATTACATTCAGTCTGTCTCCTTTTACCCATGACTTACTAAAGTGATTATATACCATAGACTTTTTATTTACTCGCTTGTATTGTTTTGCCTTTGTGAGTAATTATGTCTCTTATTTTGTCCACCAACGGTCTCCCCTTCCCTGACTTCCTCTACTTTATCTATCCATCTAATTCTCTCTGTTTGAAGGTCAATGCTTTATTTATTCAGTCCTCATACTTTATGTACTACACCCCTTGTCTTGGTTTTATTAAATTGTAAAACGTACCATTGATCTGAATCGTACCAATAGTAAATATTACGTATCTTATCTTTATAACTTAGTGATAAATATATTGTCCTTAATTGTATTATAACTTCCAGTTTTTCATGTTTGAAGGTTAATATTCTATTTATGTATGATTCTCCATATATGTTACATCAACTATATTAATTGTGACGATATACAAAATTTACATTTTCATCAAATCTCTCTTTTAGAACTGAAAAGTAGTGATCTTTTTTGAAAAAGGAATTAAAGTATAGACATATTCTACTACCCATAAATTTGAATGACACTATTAATAAAGTACTACATACATTCAATTTAATAATACGACATGTGTTTGAATGTGTCGCGACATACAATTAATCTTCCTTTTTTCACTTTTTCAATTTAATAAATATAATTTAAAAGTAACGGAGTTATGTTAATGCTATTAGGATTATTTGTATTTTTACTCTTTCAGAAATGTCTAAACTTAGACATCCACGTAATGAGTTCCTCCCACCCACGGAACTCGAAAGTAGTACAGGGGTTTCGAACAAGTAAGTTGACCAGATCTTGGTAGTGAAATCTCCAATGTATATGGAGATTACCTACGAAAGACCACCTAAAGTTACATTTTTCCACATAATTTCTTCTTGTTTAAATCTTATTATAAACAAGAAGAAATTGTGTAGAACTTTCGAGAGAAATCTCCGTATACATTGAAGATTTCACTACCAAGATCTGGTCGACTTACTAGTTCGAAGTTACGATGAAAGAGACAGGAAGGGTGGGAGAAAATATGGTTTCGCAGGTGTTCAGAAAGAGATCCAGACGTAGAGGTGACGACGGGAAGTTTATCCTGGTTGGAATGAGAAACTACACGGTCTTTCACTTTCACTTTCACTTCAGTGAGTCAGTACAGGCTGGGAATCGCTGGGGTACCTACACGGTCTTCCGACAGATTTCACTTATAACAGTCATACTTTATAATGACGGTCTCTTTGATTTCTATAAAATATAGTAAGTGACCAACCTAAACAATTCGGTATCCAAAAAAGAAAACAACAAATGATTTGTCAAATTGACCTCTTCCGCTACCGTGGGGTGAGGTCATGAGAACGGACCTTTTAGGGTACCTGTCTCCTCGGACCATCCGACGTCAGGTACCCCAGTGACTCCCAGCCTGTGCTGACTCGCTGAAGTGAAAGTGAAAAGTGAAAGTACGTAACCTCTTCCTTTACCGTTGGGTGAGGTCACAAGAACGGACCTCTTAGGGTCCCTGCCCCCTCGGACTACCCGACGACAGATACTCCAGTGTGTCTCAGTCTGTGCTGACTTCACTGAATCGTCGTAGTTTGTCAAATTGGTAGAAGTGAACTTTTTTACGACGGTAGTAGAAAGAAGAATTTTGTGACATTTATATTTGTCCAAAACTGTTATTTTCGTTTCGTTTGTTTTTATGTTGTTTTTTAAATTTCTTTTTAAACGATGGTGTTTATTTCTTGTCTATGGTTTTTTCATCGTCTCTGAAATTTCTTACGGTAGTTCTTCAAATTCAAAGATTCAAGGATTTACTTAACTTCACTCTCGTTTAACTATTTCTGTTTATGTTTTTTTCACAGTGAATATAAGGTTTATACTCGTTCCTACAAGGTGTAACGGACGACGAGCCCAGGATAACATAGTCATGACTGTCTATTGTTCATCTCTTGTCTGGACCATTTCCGACTGGTAAAGAAAGACGGGACCAACATCTTCCTTCTACTAGGAGTCTATCCTTTCGACCCCGTTTACGAACAAATTCTCCTTTAGTTTCGGAAACTAGGTATACTTCTTAAAAACAGAGATGTACAGACGAAAGTACATGGTGAATAAATCTTGAAATTCCTTTACATCACACTTAAGTAGTCAGATCAAACCTATAGGATACCTTAGTACCCCGAAGAGACCACCGAGTCTACCATTTATTAGGCGGAAGTCACATCCTCTGGACCCAAGTTAGGGACCCAGACCTTTTTAAGGGGTCCCTTCCCTTATCGATGGGTGAGATCATAAGAACGGACCTCTTAAGGTACCTATCTCCTCGGACCACCCGACATCAGGTACTCCAGTATTTCTCGACCTGTAATGACTCACCGATTGTATGTGTGTGTGTGTTACCTGAGTACTTCTGAAGGGTCCACCGTGTCACCCTTCCTTAGGTGAACGGATACGTCCTCTGTGTTCTCTGAGTCCAAGGTAGGGACCCACACCTTCTAGGGAACTTCATCCTTTACCGTTAGAAGAGGTCATAAGAACGAACCTGTTAAGGTAATTATTTCCTCTGATCGTCCGATGTCAAGTACCCCCAGTGTTTCTCGACCTGTGCTGACTCGTTGACTGGTATGTGTGTGTGTGCCTTAGTACTTCTACACTTTAAAACTCTCTGAACTCCACCTGTTTGAATCGAGACGAGAACGTTTCGTCCAGTCTCTTGAACTTAGGTCAGTTCTCAGATCCTACACGACTAATTTTTACATAAAACACTCGTGAATTTCACTTCCGTTGTAACATGCTATTCTTGCATATAGACCAAATAAAAGTAAATATTTTATAATACCTTTACGTCATTAGTATAGAGTATGGTATTACACAAATTATTCAAGGAATAGACCCTTGTGAACAAAAAAAGGATCTCGTTTCATGTCGTACTGGAATGTCTACAATTTATGCTTTGACCGTCTGAGTTATCCTCACCGTAACAAATATGTTTATACAGAATGACTGTCGTTTCTATAAATCTTCGACTTTTCGTACCAAATTTCTGACCGAGATTTTAGTCTGTAAAAATAAAACTTTTGAATCTAAGTAACGAAGGTCTAGTGCTGGAACTTTTTAGTGAAGTGAAAAGATTCGGAGTCAAAGTTACGTTCTACCCCTATTGTTATACCAAATGAAGGACCCCAAGACATTCCTAGTTTCTTTTACTATGTGTGCTTCACGGATGGTCATCTGAAGTGACCGTGTCACGAGTCATTTACCATCGAAAATAACAATGATAATATTGATCGATTATTTTACAACATCAGAACCATCAACGTTCTGTTTCGTTACGAATTCCTTTTCCCCGGTTATGTTATTGTACTGTTTAAAATTTTAGTAGTTTCTTTAATAGTATACTCCTTATAATCATCATTCAGGATTAGAAGAGTGCAATTATCTTACGGAGTAATTTAACAATAATCAGTAGTAATTACAATTAAAATAAAGTCTCACTCGAGAAGGTTCCATGAGTCTCTTGACACTTCAGTATGTATTATCTACACACTTTGTAATATTTTTGTACACTTTTTTGTCATAACTACATGTATATTTATCAAGTAACTTTCATTAACTTCTTTTCTATTGATGAAATTAAACGTATAAACATTTAAACAAAATATATAAAATATATATATATATATACAAGGATATAAAAGTACAGACCAATAAGTCTTATACTTTTTCTATGGACGAAGAGTCACTACGACACGGTATGGGTAGTGAGTGACTCACCAAAGTAGTTCGTGTTACAAAAGTTGTCCTGTCCTTAATCACACGAGTGAAGAATTAAAGTCTCAGACGATCCATAAGTCCTTCAACGATTGATTCACCGTAAAAGGATCACTAATAATAACACGGTCATATTATCGGGTAAATGACTTAGAATCGATAGATTCCGGTCACGTCCTTTTCTACTTAGTCTGTACCCCGGTCGGATGTCCCCCTATTATCTCGTATACTACTTACGATTACGAACGACCCGACACTAGTCGGGGAATGACTTCGACTCTACGAGACCCCTTCTTCCCTGTCCGATAAGGTCAACTCAGACTTTCCTGATCATGATGTCTAGACTGTCACCCAACTACCACTTTCGTCTTTTTCTTAGGTCTCTCATTCCTGTCACACCGGTTTCTCTTCTTTTTGTATCCACTCGTGACCCCTTACTTACTTAAAGTAAGTTAAATTAATCTGACCTTGGTCCCTGAGTCTAATTTCTGTCTCAACACGACTCTCCTAGTGTTTACCTGGAGACTCCTTGTGACCGTTCAATTCCCGTCTCTCTCTTTTCCCTCCGACGTTTCGTAGTCCTCTTCACTTTTTCATCCGTTCCCTCACTGGTTTATGTCACTCAAATCTTCGCAACCCCTCTCCTATACCGTAGTCCAACGTTAAAATTCATCTGATCAATCCGAAACGGAGTAAGTCTTCCACAGTGAACTCGTTTCTAATCTCTACTTCCTTCTTCAGTTTGTCTGCATTCAGTCACGTTTCCGGGAGACCACCTTCACACAAACCGGTTTAGTCCTTCTCGGACTTAGCACCGAGACCATCTCGTTCAACTCACTTCTCTGTGAGGAAAGGTTCGGGGACTGGAAGAAGAAGAGGTGTCGTGAAGAATAGTGGACCGTATAATACAAATATATAAACATGTATAAAAAATTAAACAAGTAACAGATAAAGAACGAGTGAATGAGGAGGTCTTATACTCGAGATACACCTGGATCTAAAATAATCAAAACCGACGATATAAAGGTCAACAATTTTTTACGGAATGAAGATCGTCTTTACATCATTTATAAACAACTTTCTTACTTATTTATTCTTATTTCGTTATACTATCCGGACATATGCAGATGTAAACACATAGAAAAGTAATTTCTGTCGTTTTTAAACCCATAATGACATCAGTGTCCGGTAACTCTAGACACTTGTTTATATAACGTATAAAATATTATACTTTCATATTTCAGATCTTCCGATTTTCGTTTGATTAGTTACATATCTATAATAATCCCATATAAATACCTGTTATACTAAGACCAATAAAAATTTAAATAAAAACATAAAAAGGATATTAATAATATATATATATATAAGATTCGGACACTATAAACGACTTAATTGAACTTGAAAACTTTATCTCTCTCCTCCAGACATATATAATTTCGGAGTGAAACCCTAGAATAATATTAAAAACCAAGCCACCTAATATTAACATCACATGGAGGTGTTCGGTGTTAAATTACTTGGATCTCGAAGTAAAGATCGTGGTTTCTCTTAACCTTTTGGACCTCGAGCTATTACGACAAAACAAAGTAATTTACAAGAGTGACGGACACACCTTTATTTACACACAGCAAGGACTGTCTACTATTTTCCGTCGTCTGTAGTAATCACAGGTAGTGTACTGAGGACTGTGGATGACCTCTCTTCCGAAGACAAACGAGTACTAGTCTCCATTTTAGAAAGATGTCTAACTAAACTTTAATGAAGAATTGAAGTCACCAAGTCTAGACCGGTACTTCGGTTCTCACCGAAGGATAAGGTTGGAATTTTTGGAAGAAGACTCCAAATTTAGTAAAGTCGAGACATAACGTCCTACAAAGTTCCCCCGTTGGTACGAGTGTTTCCTTTTGCCGAGGCACCTTACGAAATAATCTTAAAGTTTTTTCACGGTAGAGAACGTGACGAGTAATGATCCTTGTTGGACTACGGTTCGTTAAATACTAATAATTTTGTATATTAAACGTAAATTTAATTTACTTAATTATTTATCGTCTCTAATGTTTTTACACAATATAAAAGAATAACGAACGACGAAATTAAAAATGTGTACAATTTTACTTGTTTTAAATATCCAAAGGTGAATAAAAAATGTCTCTTTAATAACTTTTTTTACTTAACCTCTTTGATGAATCAGACATAATAAAGGTAGAAAAAGTACTCTTATACAAGTGTATAAACACAAAGAAAATTTTGTACCGAAGAAAATCTCTTTAAGAGTTCTATGAAATTCTTTATCGAAAATCTTCTATAAAGAGTCCAAATGGATTCTGTAGAAAAACTTTTCTACATATCCCTTGGGTTTATAAAACGGTTCTTAAAGAATATATTTTTTCAAAAGAATATAACTATTTACTCTCAACGTTATTGATTTGTCAATTATCTCTTTGATAACACACATGCTTTTCATATCGTCCATGATCCTACTTATAGTTTTAATGTTTTAGAGGGGGGAGTTTAATATCTCAGGTAAATCCCCATATGTCAATCTTCTGTGTTTTTATAAAATTTTTAGTTTTATATTATTCCAGATATCTTTGGTTTAGTTTCCACCGAAACATGTAAATTGGATCTTTTACTCGTTAAAGTTCTAAATAAATTTTGGGTGCCCTTAACTCTATTACTATAGGGGGACTTCACTTTAGAGAGTTCAAAAGGTAGGTTACTATGGTTTTATACTCACGTTTATGTTAGTATTTACCGAGTTCATAACTCGGAATGATCCTTCCTCTTTTATGGTTTTAGTTTCAATGGACATTTGTCTTTGTATTTATGGTGTAAAGTTGTCCGTAGAATGCTAATGACATTCTCTAACGGGATCACTATGTCACCAATTCTTAGACGGAACGTGATGTCCCCTACTTCCAACTAGGGACCAGTGCCTTGATTCTAAAGTGTATAACGCCTTATTGATTTAGAGATGATTTAATGACTCGGACGTGCAATGTTGATCTCAGACACATGGTGTTACTTTCTAGAGTGTACGATGTTCATTCTGGGTTACGTCAGCTTATTTATTTATAAAAATTTTTCTGATTATATTTGGACACCCAAGGTTTTAATCCTTCGAAGTCAAGTCAGTGAACCAGTACAGACTGAGACGTTGGGGTACCTGACGTCGTGAAGTCCGGAGGGACAGGTAGTGGTTGAGGACCTCGAACGAGTCTGAGTTCAGGTAACTCAGTCACTACGGTAGGTTGGTAGAGTAGGAGACAGCAAGGAAAGAGGACAAAAGTTAGAAAGGGTCGTAGTCCTAGAAAAGGTGACTCAGTCAGGAAGGGTAGTCCACCGGTTTCATCACCTCAAAGCCGAAGTCGCATTCAGGAGGGTTACTTATAAGTCCTGACTAAGGGAAGTCCTAACGAATTCTGTGTGGTAATTTTTCACCTCGTGTAGTTGTTCAGTACCTGGGGTCTCTTCCCTTTATTATGATTCACGGTTGTAAACTCCAGACCATAAACCGTGAAGTGTCATGGTCGATATCCTCTTTCCAAACTTTAACTCATTATGACTTCTTCAATCGTCGTACTTTTCTCGTATCGAAGGATATTTCTTAGTATTTTCATCTCTTTTCTAATACGAAAACTCCTTCATCGTCTTTACTCTTTCTTCCATTTTCTTTTTGACTCCTAGAAAGTCTTTACTTTTTCTTTATTCCGTACGGTTAGGACGGACAGAGGGGATGGTGACTCTTGTAAGTAATTTCTTTGACAGAAGTCGTCCAACAACATTTCTCTATTAGGACCTGATGTCTGAGTTAAGGATTTTACTGATCTTTATCTCTTTTTTTTAGTTCGGTTGATGTATGTTTCGATTACCTTCTTATTTTGTCTTTTAAGTTTAGTTTTGTGAAGACGATTTCTTAAAAGTATCGTTTTTTGTTGTTATTGTTGTTTTTTGTGTTTAAAAATTGACTTGATTTTTAGGAGTTTATTTGTAAACCTTTAATCTACGTCTATACATCTATCTCTACGTCTACATTTACATCAATGTCTATATTTGATCTTTATCTTTTAAATTTCGAATTCTGGTGTCACTGTTTTACACCTTATTACGTATCCTCGACTAACTAGAGTCGTCTTTCTTTGACCTTTTTTTTTCGGGTTGAGTGTCTCTTATGTGACTTTCCATGGGTTCCATATATTATCTAACATCGTTTTAAATGACTCTGAGTTCTTTTTGTCCTTTTGGTTCTTCTATTTTCACTTTATTTCATCATTCATTTTCCCAGTTCCTTTTAGAAAACTTTACCTTCTGCACTTTTCTCTTAAGTTTTATATATATCAAGTTCAGAGACTTCTTCTTTTTGTTTTGTAAGATATTGACTGTACTTTCATATTAACTTCTTTTGAAAAGTCTTGTTTCTTTTATAATAAAAATGTATAAATTTCCCGGGTGACACACGGATCCTTTGACTTTTTTTTTTTTTTTTCTCTCTCTCCCTGTATAGGATCTTTTTGTTAATCTTAAGTCCCACGACGATTCAGCGAAGTCAGTACAGGCTGAGACACACTGGGGTATCTACCGTCGTGTGGTCCGAGGCGGCCGGGACCCTAAGAGGTCCGTTCTTGTGACCTCACCCCACGGTAAAGGAAGAGGTTACGTACTTTCACTTTTCACTTTCACTTCAGCGAGTCAGTACAGGCTTGGAGTCGCTGGGGTACCTGACGTCGGAAGGCCCGAAGAGGCGGGTACCCTAAAAGGTCCGTTCTCATGACCTCACCTCACGGTAACGGAAAAGGCATATGTCCGTTATTCTGGTTCAATGAACGAATATCTCCCCCTTAACCCTTTCTGATCGTAATTCGAAAAGTTCCCGTCGTTGTTGTTTTTGTTTCGTTACAACCCCGTTGTAAAACTTAACTTCCTTTTTTTAACGTTCATAAAATATTATTGGTATAACGGAGTTCATATTTCTGTTATCTTTTTTTTTATGAATTTTCCAAGTACCTAGGTCCCTTATGAAATATCTACTCGGGAAGGAATCGACCGACTCGAAGTAAGTTGATCCTTTATTGGACCTTTTAAAACCGTTTTATTGACTACTATTCGTAAAGTATATAAAAATTAAGATCTCAATTTAAAGTCTCATTTTATGGTTTTTCCCATCTTCTTATACGAGATCTTTTCATCTCTTATTTGTTGATCTCTACCTACTTCGCTTTCTGTTTCCTCTTTCGTCAGATTCTAATAACTGACGAAATATCCATTGTCTGCTTCCAGTCCCATAGTACATTCGAACTGTTAGGTGACTCATTGTCTAATGAACACTTTTACATATAATTCATATAATTTTTGCATACTTGTATTCACTTTAGAGATTTATTTTTATGGTCACAAGTTTTTATGGTTTTACAAATCTTCGTTTCTGTGTAGTTTATGTCTTTGTATATATACAGTTATGTAAACTACTGACATTTTATTTTAATATTTTAATAAACGTCTTAACTATTATAACTTTTTACACCTACCCAAAGTGAATCGATAAAGGTTTTTCTAAAGTTTAGTCGAGTATTTTTTTAGACTTGAGACGATAACAATTAAGATACATTTCCGTGTGGATTGTATGTCACTAAGTCTTCCAACTTTAATATCGATGTCTTTCTTAAATAGTTTTTTTGATTCAAACGTTCTTAACACTGTAAAATTAAAATTTTTGGGGTGTCTTGAGTCTATATTTTCGTAGTCTCTGTAAGATGTTACGATTTTCGGTTTTGAGTATTAGTTCTAAATTATTGAAACTTATAGTTATGTGGTTTATTGTTCTGTGGTCTATTGTCTCGACGACGATTCAGTGAAGTCAGGACAGACTGAGACACACTGGGGTATCTGCCGTCGGGTAGTCCGAGGGGGTGGGGACCCTAAGAGGTCCGTTCTTGTGACCTCACCCAACGGTAAAGGAAAAGGTTACGTACTTTCACTTTTCACTTTCACTTCAGCGAGTCAGCACGGACTGAGAATCGCTGGGGTACCTGACGTCGGATGGGTCCGAGGAAGTAGGTACCCTAAAAGGTCCGTTCTCATGACCTCACCCAACGGTAACGGAAGAGGCTTATTGTCTCGTTGGTATGAGTTTTTCGTTTTTGTTGTCTTTTATGTTTCAACGGGATCAGATTAACTACCTAGTTGCTCACCAGTGTGGAAGAACTACTGGAGGAGGTTATTTTGTTACCGTCCTCCTCCAGGATGACCGTATCTGAACGTATGTCCCATCTCTTATCCTGATTCGTAGGAGGTTACGTGTCCTGTCCCGGGGTGTTGTCTTAATAGACCGGGTTTTACAGTTGTCACGGTTGTAACTCTTTGGGACAAAATCTCTTGCCCCACATCATAAATAAATAAGTTTTTATAAATGACACCGTTTTTGGTACCCAGATCTCCGTAAGAACCGTAAACTCAATGTCGTTATTTTGAGTCTTAGGAGTGACTTGTTGGAGTCTCAGGTCAACCTCTTAATATATTTACTTATTAACAGTACCTTATTTAAGAGACTTTCTGTTTCTTAGTAGTGGAGTGGATCGGAACTCAACCTTCCCTACCCCTGACCTTCCCCTTTCCGTTCCTTTTAGCCCCTTGTCTCTCCGGAAGTGCCTATCTATCCATCCGTAAAAGGTTCTAATTTATATTCCTTTATCAAAATCCGTCTCCTTTCTTTCTTCCACTGTCACTCATGTTTCCCTGTAATTGTTTACTGGAAGAGTGAGGTAGATGGAGTACGGGAGACACAAGGTCGGTGAGAACCGACGTTGTCCGGTTCGCGATCATACGGAAATAGGAGGAAGTAACCAAAAGAGAGCGAAATCTTATGTGAAGTGTGACAGACTACTTTGGTAGCGGTAGAGGTAGAGAGTTCTAGTACAGTGCTTTCGTTCTCATAACGAAAACAAACAAGGAAAAACGAGAAATTACAAATACCTATACAACTTTCGTGTTTTTGTTAAGACCGTACATCGTTTGCAAGTAAAAAAAGTTTACTTGTTCACTTATTTGGGGTTTAGCAATGGTGCAGATTCGAGTATGGCGAACTGTGCACTGTCCGGTTATTACCTCTAAGTTCAACAATCTCGTTCCTTATTGTTGAAATAGACCTTTCGGTCGTTTGGTTCTACCACCCGAGTACGGAGTTTCTTGGTGTAACGGACTCAATCTTAAATCCGAAGAAAATATGGTTTTACCCTTCCTCATTTTACGTCATAAAGGACTAAAAAAGTAGTCGGAGGTCTTCTCTACACAATTAAAGAAGAAGACAGATCAGTAAGTGTCCAACCCAGACCAGTCCTACAAAGAACAACTCGATTTTAGAAAGGTGAGTCAGGACAGACTGGGAAACACTGGGGTACCTGACATCGGGTGGTCCGAGAAGACAGGTGCCTCAAGAGGTCCGTTCTTATGACCTCACCCAACGGTAAAGGAAGAGGTCCCCTATAAGGGTTGGGTCCCTAACTTGGACGGAGAGAACATAGAGGGCGTAACGTCCGTCTGAGAAGAGGTAGAGTCGGTGGTTCCTTCGGTACTCGATTTGTTTCCAATTAAATCGAATTGTGAGTTATGGACCCCTCCGTCCTAAGGGTCTCTACTCAGTAATACATATTGAATTGGAATATCCGTTATAGAGATCAATAACTGACCATTATCCTATGTTTTCCAAGAAGGGATAATGTTATAGTCAAGAAAAGACTTTATGAGAAATTAAGAACGATTTATAAGAAGGTTGTGTGTTTGTGTAAATGTTGTGTCTCTGTACAAGGCACGAGTCAACGAAGCCAGCGCAGGCTGAGAAACGTTGGGGTCAGGGAGTCCGAGAACTTGGTGTCAGGGGGTCCGAGACGGTCCCCTAAAAGGTTGCGTCCCTAGGTTGGGCGCAGAGGACACAGAGGGTGCAACGTCCGTCTAAGAAATGATGACTAGGTGGTCCCTTCGGGTTCTGTATATATGTAATTTTTTTCTCTCTTGACATAGTGTTAGTGAACATTAGGAAATATTGAAAAGACTGGAGGGAGGTACAGTCAATTTATATTTATGTACGATAAAATCACTTAGGTAGTGTAAAATAAAATATCTTCATTTTTCTGTAAATTTTTCTGAGGACATAACCTGTAAATGTATCGAAATTAACAAACAAAAAATTGTAATACTTCTTACGAATTTCATATGTAGTTTAAATTCTTCAAAATTTCATGTGACGTTTTCAGAGAAGGTCTTTCACACACTCTAATGATAAGGGGCTTCGTCACATACTTTCTCTGACAAAGAAGTGTAGAAATTAATTGTGACCCATGACCGAACACACAATCTAAAATTAAATTACACAATATTTGGTCGTCATAAAGGAAATACCGAAGACTGAGTACTTAGTTACGGGTCTTTATTAAAGGGATGATTCTCGAAGATTTTTATAGATATTAAAGAAGATTATGAAAAATAGTAAAGTAAAAGTATGTCTTTAGTTTAATTTAGTCTTTAATTAAAATTCAGTACCAAATCCGTAGAAAATTAAAGGTCTACCTATAAGTCAATCACATAAATTATTTATTGTAAATATAGGAGGACTGAATATCTTTTGTAATTTACTTATAAGTATAAAACTAGATAAAGACCTGTAACGTGAAAAAGATAACCAAACAGATGAAAAGGAACTGTTACTATAATAAAATACATAATATTGAAATATTATGTGAAAGTATAGACTACCCAATTCCAAGAGAAAAGATAAAGGTCTCGTCTTCTGATAAAAATAATTAAGAAAAAAATTTCAAAGTAATACAGTGGGACAATGTAACAAAATAGGTTACTTAAGAGAAGTATGAAAACGACTAAAAGAAGATCTATTAAGATATCAAAACTAACGTTAACATTTTCTATAAAAGTACGATAATATAAATCGATTAATAACATATCTATCTATTTCGATAACTAAAGTGTTTATAAAAAGATTTTCTCGTACGATGTATTTAGAATTATAAAAGAGTCAAAAGATCAGTTAGTATATTATACGTTTATATTATGAAAAGGGGTGTAAATGATGAATAAGGACGATAAAATTTTTAGACTGATTGACCGACAGTGAAAGTCTTATTGAATTTTATCACATTTTTGTACTTCGAAAGTACTAAAATTATTATACTTCGTACTATTGTATTAAGAGTAAAGTCATGACTTTTCTTGTTTCTAACGTTACCTAACTTAGTATAGTGTATACATTTTAGATACGGAAATATTACTATTATTTTTTGTTGACCTTGTTGTCACCATGTAGAAGTAACCGGTATCAATTCTCATGATTCAGTAATGAGAATGTAAACCTAAAGAAATTCGACAAATTCAATTGGTTTATTAACCATCTTTAACAAACATTAAAGTGAATTGTATACGATTTCCTTACTACCTTTTAGTGGTCAAACTTTACGGATTACTCTAATTATTGGATCCTTTGTTAATACTTACCTAATTTTTCGAAATCCATTTTGGAACTACACTTTGGAATAAAACCTCCCTTAGTCCGATGATCGTGTACTTAGGTCGTTGTTTAAAACCGTAACGGTACTCTGTTCGTCTATAGTACACAGAGTACTCCTTAATACTTCATGGGAACGAAATTTTTGTTTACTGTTGTTTTAACAGACCTAGATTAGATTGAATTTTGAATTGAAGATAAAAAGTCTTTTATCCTTTTTATTTCCCTTTTGTTACTTATTATTTTACTTTTTCCGGTTTAGATCTTTCAACTTGTAAGTCTTTCTGATTATTGAACCAAAAAAGTTCTTGGTTACCGTACTTTCTTTCTCTCCAAACAACGACTTATGTCAACTGAGGACTTGTTGCACCCAAACTTGACGTCCGTGGGTGAATGTACACCTTATAAAAAGTTATCATTTATGATGATGTACTAGATACCAACCGACTTAGAAGTCTACACCTACCTCCTTGGTCCTTATACCTCCCGACTGATATTCAATCTCCGTCTAATCAGGGGTATAACAAGTTCCCAGTCGAAATTTTCTTAAATTCTCTGTATGTTTGTTTCCATCATGTCTAGAACTAAGTTTTGGATAGTTTATCTATAGAATCTCTGTTAATTCCTGTAAACTGAGAGCGGAACCATAATTCAGTATACTCCTTGATTAATAAATTAAACTAATCGAATCATTGATTTCTTTTTTTTATGGATTGTCTTTTGTTTTCGTTTTATGGTTTCATGAAAGTCCTTGCGTGTCACTCCATAAACGTCTATTTTTACAGTCGTAAAAACTTTAAACGAAATTTTATGGAGTCCAATGTCTTCTTTTACCCACCTCATATATTTTTCTCACCGTTTTGTAACCATCAACAACTTTGATCCACTACCCACCGAACTCCAAGTGACATGAGAAGAGAGATCGAAACACATTATGGACATAAATCACTGTCTATTTCTTTCGTCCATTCTTCTTTCTGTTAGCTTTTTTTTTTTCACTTCCTAGTCACTATAAAGATTCATTTTACCATCTATACATCTCCATCAATTATATCATACGTGGTCAATTCGTACTGTTTCATGTACACTCCAAGTATGTTTGTCTCTCCCTTACAAGTTCTAACGACTCTTAAATCTTGACTCCGTCGATCCCCTCTACCATCTCATTCGTTTGTTCTCTTGAGTTCATTCTACGGCTCTTCCCGTGACAGAACTAGTGTCTACACATCCGCGATCACGTTATTCATTCAAAAATTACAGACCCAATAAAGAGAAACCAGGTGGTTGAAGAGTGTGGACAACAAAATACATGTCGTATGGTTATACCCGATTGTGATACTGGAGGTAGTATCCAGTGATATGGTTCTCAATATAAACCAGTACAAAATAAATATTTTGAAAGAAAAATTTTTGACGATGTTAAATTCTCTCAAAATTTTTACGGAAATGGAAGTGAAATATTTATACTTTTATCCCCCTCTTTTTTCTGGAGACTTAAAACACAATAGGATCCTACATGTCTCTTCTGTTCGGTTACTTCTGGACGGAACAGTGTAAGTTGTCTCGTTGACGTCTTCGTTAAACAATGTTCGTCTACCTATCGACTTGTGACTTTTCCTACTATTTGATCTTGTTTTAATCTATAACTTTAGTTAAAGAAAATCCGAATGGTACTTTGAAGTGTAAATGTGTTTGTTAACATAAACTTCTTCAGTCTTTTTTTTACGGTATGATTCTACCCACGGGTACTTTTGTCTTGAAATGTGTACGATATCGGAAATATCGGTGGTAAATGAACCACCCAGGTTTATAAATATCAAGTAACAATACTGACGGTTTTGACCGTTGGTGTTCCTAACAACAGAGTTAATCCTGTCATTTGTCTAACAGAGAAAAAAATTACTTTTTTAGATTTTACATTATGAAGTGTCAAATTGTACAAATAAGTAGATTTGCTCGATTTTTTATTACCACGCTGTAGACAAGCTCTCCGTAACCATGGAGTTTAAAACCGACGGAGGGGTGGTTAAACCAACAACAAAATTTTTTACTTCTTATCCTCCCCCATGACAGTAGTTTTTTAGAAGACCGTTCACTTCATAGAATAAAAAGAACTTTATGCCTAGAGTACAGACAACGATCCCTATTTTTTTAAAACAAATTGTTCCTCCGTGTCACGACTTATACTGTCGTCAAGTTAACATAATTGATGTAAATGACTGGGTGATATCTATAAAGGTGTGACCATATCAAGAAATTCGTTGAGAGGGTCAAGGGAGATATAAATGGACATATCGATGTTGGATATGTTTTATCGTTTCACAGAGACATCCGTGACCTAAGTAGGCGATGCTATAAAAGACATCCAACATGACTAAAATCTATGCCACAGTCACCTTGTTTTAGATCGTTTGTAGGATTGGTCTGACGTGACCTCGTTAAGATTATTTTCTTCCGTCACGACGATTCCCTCTTCACCACGCTTAGAGGGGTCTCTTCGGAGTCCATTCACATTTCTTCGGATTAACAACCATTGTTCTTTTATTTTCGAATAGAATCTAATCGGAGACCGAGTTGTTGGAATAAATACCTCCTTTATATAATTGTAAATTTTAGACAAATTAAAGGTCTTCAAATAAAGACTTCGGATAGATTTCATAGTGAACAAGATGAGTTAATAGTACTGATATATTAAAGTCTTAGACCTTTTTATTTCGTACAAGTAAAAGTGTATTTATATTCGTAATATTACTTTTAAATCAAAATAAAAGTCATTCTCACTTCTAAATCTGGTTCAATTTAAATTTTGTTACTCATACTAAAACTTACTACTAATTCTAGTCTTATTATATAAACTGAAGGATTTTTTCTCGTTATAAAGACAAAATATTATCTAGATTACGATCAACAGAACTAGTAGTTCTTTTGGTCCTAATTTACATATACACGGGGTTATGTTCGTTTCTAGTATTTACGATTCACGACTCAACTTTTTATAACACTAAAATTCAAAATAAATAATTTACGTTTATTAAAAACTGGTATATAGTGTACGTTTTTAACACGGTCCGAGACTCTTCTGATTTTCTCTAATTAAAATTGTACGTAAATAATTTATATACGTCTAGTGATGTGATGGCTTTAATGTCTTTTTATTCTTATATAAGAGTCCTGAAACATTAGTAGTCAACTTTACCTTTATAAAGATAAAATACTTTTTAACTTTTTCTAATCTTTTAGAAGTTCATAAAACAGTGGAATTTTGTTGTTTGGAGTAGTCAAGTCAAGTCAAGTCAGCGAGTCAGCACAGGTTGAGACATGATTTTATCCGAAAATCATGTAAACAAAGTTTTCTTTAAGATCAACTCCATTATAAAAATGTAGAGGAGAGTCTACTTAAATGTAAAAGAAATAGAACGTGCGTTCCATTCTACGTTATTGGTAAAAGTGAAGTAAGTGTTGTAAAGGATCCAACATGTAATTCAGGTCGACGTAATCAACTTTAATTAAAAAGGGCGTCTTTGTCGTACAATTGTCTAAGATTGTAAGACTTTTCATTAATTTAAAAAGACAAAAACAGAAGACTTAATGAGACTCGCTACTTAATAACGTCCCCTTTTTGGCTGAGGATTTTAAACAGACCACGGTCAGAGTCTGAATGTGGTTTCAGAGTCTGAATGTGGTTTATGGGGAGTGATAAGTTTTCGCATCACGGGACTTTGGTGTCCGACCTATTGTGGAGAGACTGGAGTTTCTAAGTTTGATCTGAAGTTGAACCCTAAAGAAATATTTTTTTGACGACGAAATATTGATTCCGTTCAAACTTTTTACACCTGAAGTGTTTTTATCACATAACATTTGTATGTGACAGAATGAAATGGACGATAAATAATTTTAGTCTTAAATCGAGAATCTTGAATGGTATTCAGTCAGTCAGTATGTTTGTCTGGTCGGTATCTAAGTCTCATAACCATGTTGATACATTACTTTGAACGGATATTAGTATGACACAAATCGGATTATAAGTAATAATAGTTTTTGTTGTAAAAGAGGGTTTCTTATGGAGTTTCCATCTTGTCCTATTATTTAATAAAAAAGTCTCATTATTACTTAAAAGTTTGTAAAGATTCTCGTATTAGTACATAAAATTTATGATATCTAAGACAATATAGAGTGAACCTATCCATAGATTATTTGTTCATAATGTATAGGAACGTAAATTTAATGGTGACTTTAATCTATATTAGAAATAAATTATGCTGACGTAAATCGTGGTCTACCCTCCCTTTTATTGATTTACTTTTAACAAGTGCATTTACACTATCCTCATTCCCTTTTGTCATAAAGAACTGTACACCGTACAGTGAGTCCTTTCATTTTCTGGGTAGTATAGGTTTTACGGTCGAACCTATAAGGGAACGGTGGGTGAAGTGTTTGTCTGTATGGTGTACCGTAATTTACGACGTTGGAAAGGATTTTTACGGTGAACCTAACCAGGTGATACCACTCACATGTCCTTGAGAACCAGACAGAGAATTCAAACACTAAAGTTCCGCTTCTTAGGTCATTTATCGTAACCGATTTAAGACGGGAGTCGACAAACTGTTTTTCATAGATACTCCTATGACCTAGAAAACCGACAAACGTACGATTACTTCATTTAATTTGCTGAACTTTTTTAAGATATCTTGTTTTACGATATGTCGGTATAAGTTGATAGACGTTTTCAGTGTTTCTATAAATAGTTTTGAAACAAGAGAACCACTCATACACTCATACCTTTGTTAGAATTGTAAAATAAGTCAGCAATATTTATGTGATATTTTGCGGAATTCTTGTGCAACGTTTGATAAGTAAAAGATGTGTATGAATATATTCCATCATTGATTGCTGACGACACCTGTGTATAAAAAGGTAAAAGATTCGAATTACATAAACACACGACATTTTTATAAAATTTTTAGGTGATGGTCATTTTTTATAACTTATGTAATCAGTAATATTGGGTTGTTTATATTATGGAACTTTTTAGTATATTTGTTTTTTGAGGTATACGTCCATTATATTCTGTGTATAAAGGAAGATAATGAACGAAAAGTGTTCTCTCAGAATTAACTAAATTAAGGGATCTCCGTTTCATGTCAAAACATTTTGTTCAGACATAACAAGTCTATACTCTGTTGGGTTCTTTGACGGAGACTCATCCATCCTGAAGACGATAATGACAACATACTTTTTCTGACGTGTCAATCTACTGTCTAACAATGAGAGATTGTTCTCCCCGTTTGACTATGTCGTTCGTCGGTCTTGTTGTATTAATTTTTTCCTAAGGTTCAAATATAATCATCTCATTATTCAATTAATTTTAGTTCTAGTTGACTTGAAAGACAAATGTGGTCAAGTCTGTCGGGTTCTCCTTTCCTTGAGATGAAATCTCTGTATACACTGAGAAACTCGAAGACAGTAGGTCCACGGTAAAGACTACCTCGTGTACACGTGACTTGTCAACCGTTTCTTCCTTTTTCTAATGACATCTACGTACACGTCTATCAGATTACTATATTTTATACAGACCTTTCTTTCGTGCCGAAGAAACATTTTACTTTTTAAAGGGTACTGAAAAGTAAGGAAGAATCCACGAGTTACACTGATTTCTTACGAAGACCTTTACTTCTATATATGAAGGTGAGTACTACATATGCTTGTTTTGTCTAAACCATTAGACGTTCACTACCTCAATATGTGTATTTAACGGATTCTGTAGGCTTCTTAAATCCTAGACAAAGGGTAAAATAGTTTTACGTGGTACTTATCCAACGGACAGTTTCATCTTTCTAAATATTTTCATAGACCATCGTGATGATGTAACGATCCATTCCAAGAAAAGAACTATAGGATACGTTGATGAATTTTTCTCTAAAGACGTTTGACTTTTATGGTCGTCTTTTTTTAAGTTCTAGAACGACAGAGTCATAAAGTCTTTCATAACCAGGGATCTCCACGAAAATATTTTAATAAAGGAAAAGTACGTAACTAACGACGAGTTGATTAGAAGTAGACCAAGGTCTAGTCCCAGTTGTAGACACCTGTCAGACTCTATTTTCTTTCGTATCTTTCGGTCGTCCTCCCGGTCATATCGACGTTCGTGTTCCGGTTGAAGGACTCCTTCCTTTTTTTTTTTTTCATCTAAACTTTAAGTACTTTACGCTAACCAATTACAAATGTCAAAGTACTGTAATTTTTTTTTTCAGATGTTATTAGTGTAACAAAAACAAATTGTAAAAGACAGTAATTCGTTTCTTTGAATATAACACCAACTCCTGTGGATAATATTACCGTTCATGTTGCCACGCACCCGAAGGGACCACCGGACCTTTTAGGGTGTCTGTCTCCTCGGACCACCCGATGTCCGGTACCCCAGCGTTTTCTCAGTCTATCACTGATTTGTTGTTGTAGTCACCCATATTATTGTCTTCATATAAATATCGACAATAATGAAAATAAATCGAACATAGAAAGATTATCATTGTAATTGTAAATATTAAAATTATATAAAAGTATCGAATCTATAGTTTTACAACCTACGTTCGTCATATCAAAGACGGATGTGTCAAATAGAAAGAGACATAAAGAACGAAGTTGTGTAATTAATAATCAATATCGTTAACCTGTGTCTAAGATTTTACTAGTAAGGAAAAGATTTCCCTTCTTTGTTGATATTGTCCAAAGATCTAATACAGGGACGTGATCGCGGTGGACCCTTCGGGTATTTGTAGGAATAATTTATAATAAAACAATTTTGAGAATAAAAATTGAGATTTAAGATATCAAATGTTACACCGTCTTGGTTTGAGTTATGAGAACCTAGTACTTCGTACTATACTATGCTATCTTAATAGTGTTGATACTTCCTACCAGGACCCATGAAGTGAATCACTAGACTACGTCTAATATAACTAATACAACTTTATTAGCGGTCCTTCAAATGGTGTATGTGTTGTCGTTTTAGTATAATAAAAAATCTTTTAGATATTTGAAAAACATAACTATATCTCTGTATGGTACTTCCTTAAAAGAGTTACAATCGTATAGTGAACCGATTTGTCCTTTTTCTTGTTTATCACGATCATGTCATAGAATTTCCCGAATTTATAAGGGAAGATTAAAAGTGAAAGTATAGTGTGGGGAAGGACTATGATAAAATACCTCTTTGGTAAATGAACGTGAATTTTGTTTATATCGAAAAGTATACGGTGAATTATTTGAAATTTCTGTTATTTTAGTTAAACCAAATATTATTTGCAGTAAAAATGGACTTAAAACTTTAATGTTCACCTATAAAATATGTCTAAAAATCGAAAGGTTTTTTATTGTAAAAACCTAGACTTTTGATATTTTTAATTATAATTACTCTTAGTACCCCAACTTTCTAAATCACAGTTGATAAAAACNATTATTTGCAGTAAAAATGGACTTAAAACTTTAATGTTCACCTATAAAATATGTCTAAAAATCGAAAGGTTTTTTATTGTAAAAACCTAGACTTTTGATATTTTTAATTATAATTACTTTTAGTACCCCAACTTTCTAAATCACAGTTGATAAAAACATTCTAAGCTAAAGATTTAGATGAAATTACTTTAGTTTTGTTTTGTTTTTAATGAGATAGTTATATTACAATTTAATTTCACTTAAAAAGAGACAACGTCAACCTTATGAAACCGTAGAGTTTTCCCGTGCCGTCGTAGTCTGTCCAAAGTAAATAAAAGAACATAGGTGTCGACACGAGGGTCTGGGTAGACCAATGTGTCGATGATTAAAATTCTCCTACATTACTTGTTCACTGTGTGTTGACGTTTGAGGTAGACAAGACACATCACCTGTTGTTTTGACAAGTTGTCGTCAGTGGCAAGTGTAATCGAATTGTGTTCTTATTTCAAAAATGAGAACTAACCTCCGGTACTAAGAGTAAGAGTGATTATTAGTGGAGATTAACGACGAAAAGTTGAGGAAGAATAGGAAAGTTCTTTGTAACAAAGTGGAAGTGACATGTAAAAATCTTATAGGTCTCCGTATTTTTTCTCCAAATTCCCATTTTCACCTCTGGTAAGTATCTTATGTTGAAGTCACCTAGATAATTAAGTTAATTCAGATAAGTGATATGATGCAATACGTCCACTCCGAGTTCTTCATAATCTACTCCTCCATGTCGTTTAGTAAAAACAGTTTTACAGGGAAAAGACAATTTCTCTAATAATGACACCCCTGACGTACAAACCTTCCAATTTTGACCATTTTAACCTTTTGTGACGGAAGTCTTACGACCAATACGTTTAGTATTGAATATAGGGATTCTGCTGTGAGGAACGGGAACCGGTAAAAATCGAAATCTAGTCTTTATTGTTTTTTCTTGTTTTTATTATTAAGGTCCACCGAGTACAATCGTTCTACACCAACTGTAAACTTATACAGTAAATATATTGTCTATTTAGTTTAAAACTAGGAATAATAAAATAATAATAAAAGAATTTGAATTATTTGATGAATTATTTATTTCTAATAAAAAAGGAACATTTATGATCCTTTGTCCATAAATGTAAGATTTTAATAAAAAAATGATTAAACGTTAAGAACTTTTTTCGAAAGTTTGACTTGTCGTTGGTTTGTCGTTTATAATCAGTACGTTTATAAAACATCCACCATGTGAAATGACCCAGTATTTAATAAAACAAATGTAACCATTCTGTGTCCTTGGTTTTTATCGAAGTGTTATCTTTAATTAAGTATAAAACTTCGTCGGTATAAGCACAGAATAAGACTTAGTAATGACAAGGAACTTAAAAAGACAACGATTTGTAAGTAAATAATTTTACGTGACCTTCGGGGACTCCCATTCCATGGGATGACACGTTAAAAATATAGAGTATAGGTACTAAGGAGTTAGTTAACTAAAATCTACGATGACTTTAGACGTTCACCAAAGAATATTTTTAAAGAGGTTTTATTAATACAGAAAAGAAAGGAAAGTGTCCAAGATGTTATACCATTATGTTAAAGATTTATCTATTACTTCCTAACTCAGTCTAAATATATTAAGTATTCATTCCATATATAATTTTAATATCTGACGAAACTTTTGAAATGACGTTATTGTAGGTGTTATGATAGAAGTGTTGTTTTGATTCTTGCAAAACATTATGCATCATATCAGTGTGTTCCGTCTGAATCAACTTCATCCCCTAGAAATCCGGTTACTGTTCGTAGGTTCCTTTCAGAATAAATACGTTTGGTCATTATCGATCAAGTTCGTGTATAAATACGATTCACAAAATTAACATAGTAACATAATGAATTGAGAGGGTTGATAAGACACTCCATTTACCGTATTTTAGGCAAAATGTTACACGATAGAATCTGAGACGTAGTAATATTGTAATCTCCTTTCTTCGTTCACTAAGATCCGGAGAAATAAAACACAAGTTACAGTAGTAACGACAATAAAAAGATAAGGTACGTCAACAAGTGTAAAAGATATATAAATGTAATAAACTTCTCACATTGATACTAAGGGAGATTTTTGATTCATCAGTTCACTATTTTCTATTGTAATGCCAGTAGGACATAATTGATCCATTCTCAGTTTGTACAGACTACAAGCAATCAAGAATCAACGAAGAGACTGTAATAGCCATACCTATTTTAGTGAGTGGTCCCTTTAATTTATCGTAATTTACCTTTAGGACTTTCTTTGAAGCAATAAATTTTATGATACGATTTTTACTGTTCCGTTAGTTTCAAACTATCCCGTTCGATTAATCATGCGATCTAAACTTTACATTTTGTGGAGGTACCAAGACTAAGATTTTTCAAAGGATAGTAAAATTACCCGTAAAGTGTATTTAAAAGTTTGTTTCATTTACTATAAATTCCGATTCCAAAAACAAAAAGTGTCCAAATGTTTAGTTTTACCATGCGATCAAATAATTTTTCCTCGATGCAAAAACTCCAGTTTTTAAAAAGACATGTACGAAATTTAGTATTTACTTTAGATTCTTGTTAAAAAAAAAGAGCATTCTCTATTTAAAATGTAACAAAACTTTTTTATGTAATTTACTGACGTGACATTTCATCTGAATATGATCTTTGTACCAATAAAGGAGGTTCATTTTGGTGTCGTTTTGAATATTCTGGTTTACTTTTTCCTTCACATACCCTTTCACCATATGTAGTTATTTACGCGCCGCCGTGACCAAAAGTTTAAGATTGAATATCAAAGAGTAATAGAACACGGCGTTCATCTCACATGATGGGGTTATAAAAAGACTGTTTTGTTTTCGTTTCATGATATAACACTTTTTATTTTCATTTACTGTGTAACGAAAGGACCTTTTACTGTTCTGTTACGAGAGTGATGTTTTCTGTCAGTAGCCCATTGATTGACGTTTTATTCCTTTATTCGTGACCAAAATCTTTCAAGTGCAGTATCTTTATTAAAATTTCTACTTACTTTAAAGTACACTTTAATCTTCTTTTGAAGTTTTCTAATTAGTAGAGAGAAAATTTGTTTTTCCATTAAGTGATAAAGATAAAAGAAGTAATTTTTGGTTGTGTGTCTTGATTGACTCCTCCGATAACACTTGTGCCGTTACGAACTAGTTTTAGTCGTTAGTCCTCATTTTTCTTCCGTCACAAAACACTAGTATTATCGTTTAAGACCTTCTGTTGGTTTATATAGTAGACCGTCAAGTTGTCGACAACGTCGAACCATCATTATGGAACCGTAAACGATATTCGATATTGAATCTTTTTAACTAAAAAGTAGACGGTCTATTTTTGGTTTTAGAGGAAAATTGTAAAATTATGAATTTATTTTATATACATGATCGGTGAAATTGAAATGTGTAAACTGTGACCTCGGTGGTTTTATTAAAAAGATAAATATCAAATTAAAATGAGATTTATAAACCGTCTCAACTGTACTCATTATTTCATTTACATTAAAACAACTTGAAGTAACACTATCGTGTAACCTAATAGACAATTGTAGTAAGAGTTATCGAAAATAGGAAGAATTCGTCATTTTTGTGACCAAAAAATTTTCTTGTAGCAGACCCTTGTAGTAATCTTAAAGTAGTAGCTCTCATGACTGTTGATTTGATTATGTACTTCACTAGACTCATATATGTTAATATTAATTTTATATTTGTTGGTATTTCACTTTACAAAACGTTTACTCTTTTCAAAAACTAGGTCCGGTGTATATAGTGACTTGACTTTGTCTTCGATGTCTTGAATTTCAACGTTGAAATTCACATTAACCAAGAGAATTCACTATAACCCAGAATTAGATTCTGGACTATTTTAGAATCTTACCCTTCCTACAAAGAGTAATTCATTTAAGAAAAGTTTTCGGAGATTAAGACCGTAAACTGAATCTAAAACTTTGCAGTTTTTTGTAAATCTTAAGTTGTAAATACGTTAGGTAAAATCTTTTACTTCACCGTCCATTATATAGTTTAAAATTTCAATCGTTTATGTCCATGGAAATACGGTTAACGACAAAAGAAACGAAGACGAAAATTAAATCAACGAGCATTTTATCCAAACCAAAAAAATATTAGGACAAATGGATTTTTCTTTATTAAAGTCTGTTACTCGATATTAAGTTCACATTATCGGTAGACTTTGCAGTTTATTGAAAATTTACCTCATTTAGACCTTGTGTTTCAACGTTTCATTGACGGTCAATGTCTGTGGTATTTGACCAGTGGGATTTTCCAGTTGAAAAGAAAGAGGATGAAAAAATCCTTCTTCTGAACTGTCTGTATAAGTCAAAGGACACTTCACTTGTAGTTGTTTCTAAATTTTCTTTTTTTTTAAGGAAATCTCTTATTCTACAAATTTCGTTTCTCGTAGACCTCGTAAACCTCTGTTTAAACCTTTATTTACTTATATGTATTCTAGGGTAATTTATCCATTCCAATTGACAGAAGTAGGACCTTTCCTTGTACCGTTGGGTGAGGTCTTAAGAACGGACCTCTTACGGGTTCCTGTCTTCTCGGACCTCCGACGTCAGGTACCCCAGGGCTTCTCAGTCTGTACTGACTCGCTGAAGTGAAAGTGAAAAGTGAAAGTACGTAGCCTCTTCCTTTACCGTTGGGTGAGGTCACAAGAACGGATCTCTTAGGGTCCCTGTCCCCTCGGACCACCCGACGGCAGATGCCCCAGCGTGTCTCAGACCGTGCTGACTTCGTTGAATCGTCGTCGTCGATATAACTTTATAATTAAAGTTAGAAGAAAAGGTTTAAATTGTTGGTCTTTACTTGTTTTAACTCAATCTCAGTGTTTTAAACGAAAAAAGACGCATGGTAGACCACTGGGGTGATTACTCATTGTTTTCTCGATGAAGTGTCGGACACTCCTTTTATCTAAATTGTTGTTATTGTTGTTTTTGTGACTGATCTTATTACATGTGAAAAAACAATTGGTTTGAGAATCGGTTATTAACTCAGTTTACTCACAGTTTATATTCGTATACAGTAAGACTCACCCTTCATTGTACACTGGTTTATTAGAGAAACTCATAAAATATAAGAGAATAAACCGGTGTGACTTCATTTGGACTTTCGTCACATAGATTTCATATAGTAGTTTCACATTACACGTTATATAAAGAATTGCACAAACGATTACTAAGTTCTCATAGAAATTTTAAGATAATCTAAAAATCTTAATCTTTACCGTCCCTCTTCACTCTGTTTATCTAACCTTATTACTTCTTTACGGCATAAACACAAACGATCTGTGTAGTTTCATAAACAAACCGACTTCTTAATACAAAAATAATTTCTTCTTACATACGATAAAGGAATTGACGTGAGTAAGACCTAGATATTCGTACGTCTTCAGATTATTCATAATAAACTACCATCTCGAATTACTAGGTCTTTACTCGGTTGACATTCTTATATATAGTTTACTAGATTTAAATTTAATGTGTTACTTATTTTATGTCTTTTTATAATGAGACTGGGTAAAATTTAATCGTTGTAAATTAAAACGACTTTTTTTTTTTGGAACTGTTCACAAGTGAGACTAAAGTGTAAGAGTTACCAGTTTGATAAGTACAGTAATAAGGACGACTCGATATTTGTCTAGTCTTGTTACTTTGACCACTGTGTGGTTTACAGAGGTGAGTACCAATGTTTCGTTTAAAGATTACTCTTAGATTTCTCTTTAAAGTAATAATACATATACTTCGGTTCCTCAGTAAAGAAAATAATAGAATATATACGGGATATTATTTAAGACCCACGGTCTCCCTGTTTTATTTATTTGTTTTTTCTTAATGGAATTGGGTAAACGGAAAGTCTCTGTATGTCATAAAACCTACTACACAAACAGTATTTTGTCTATGTTTTTACGGATTTTCTCAGTCACAATTTCACCCTAAAATAGTAAGATGAAGTGAACGGCAACCGATTTATTACGTAAGATAAAGTTAAGTTGAGGATATTAGAGAATTTCTTATTATAAATATCTAAATGTAATTACAACTATGTTTGTAAACTTCGATATAATTATTATTTATCAAAAATTTTAATAACGTGTGGAGTATGGAGTTTTTCACGCAGACAGTAATTACATCGTAAGAGAAACGGCTGATACTATAGGTTTTCATATATGACGTTTTACACCAAAGTAAGATGACTCCCTTTTGTAAATGTCCCTGTAGACGATTCAAGAAACATTGATTTTGGTCTAGAAAGGAAATATGGGTTACTCTTAAAATTGTAAAATTAAAAAATACCAAAGTTTTTTATGGATACGGGTGTACTATTTTTATATTTTTTCTTCGAGAACTGAAATGAATGAATGTGGATCCTTTTTTGTGAGGATATATTAGATCTAAAATATACATCCGTTAAGACTTTAGGTTAACCTAGACTAAGATAGTCATTGTGTTATTAGTGTCATTGTTAAATCGTTAACGAGTAATATAAAATATACCCTCTTTAAGCTCGGGTACTTCGATTATGTCCCTGAGTTAGTAGAGTAAAAAAGGGGGAGTAAAAGTGATAAGTAGTGTAAAGGCATAAACTTAAAGGGTACTATATCAAATTCATCGTTTTCAAAAGAGGGGGTTGTTTTCGTAGAGGAATTAAAGACTACCTGACTAAATACGGAAAGAGGTTATGTTCGGATAATAAAGTAAAATAAAAATTTAAGAGTATTTCAGTTGTAAAAAAAGAAAACCACATGTCAATATAGTCAAAATTACGAATATATGTCTAAATATATTAATGATGATGTCAGACCTATATCTTTCAAATATGACCCAACCGGTTTTGGAAGTAAACATAAAAAGATATTGTAGAATGTCTTAGAGCCGTGATAGGAAGATGTGAGTTGGTGGGAGGCTGGGCATTAAGGAACGTTGGTGACTAGATAGCAGATAAAGAGATCGGAACAGAAAAGTTATTACACCGTTATTACACTGTTCCCGAAAATAAGTCGTATTCAAGTCAAGTCAAGGAGTCAGTACAGGCTAAGAGACGCTGGGGTACCTGACGTCGTGCGGTCCGAGGGGACAGGTAGTGAATGAGGACCTCGAATGAATTTGAGTACAGGTGGATCAACCACTACGGTAGGTTGGTAGAGTAGGAGACAGTAGGAGAAGAGGAGGACGGAAGTGGGAAGGGTCGTAATGTCAGAAGGATTACTCAGTAAGAAGAGTAGTCCACCGGTTTCATAACCTCAAAGTCTAAGCCGTAGTCAGGAAGGTTACTTATAAGTCCTGACTAAAGGAAATTTTAACTGTCCAAAATAGAGGAACGTCAGGTTCCATGAGAGTTCTCAGAAGACTTTTGGTCTCAAGTTTTCGTACTTAAGAATTCGCGAGTCGTAAGAAATACCAGGTTGAACGTGTAAGTACGTTCTGATCACCTTTTCGATACCGAAACTGGTTTGTCTAGAACAACCGTTTCAGTTCGGAGACGAAAAATTATACGACAGATCCAACCAGTGTCGAAAAGGAGGTTCCTCATTGGCAGAAAATTAAAGTACCGAACGTCACTAAGACCTCAGTTTCTTTTATTTCAAAAAGTGACAAAGGTAACAAAGGGGTATATAAAGGGTACTTCACTACTCTGGTCTACGGTACTAGAAGGAAAAGACTTACAACTCGAAATTCGGTCGAAAAAATGAGAGGAGAAAGTGAAAGTAGTTTTCCGAGAAATCAAGAAGAAGTGATAGACGGAATTCCCACCACAGTAGACGTATAGACTCCAATAACTATAAAGAGGGTCGTCAGAACTAAGGTCGAACACGAAGAAGGCCGGGTCTCAAAGAGTACTATATGAGACGTATTTTCAATTTATTCGTCCCACTGTTATATGTCAGAACTGTATGAAGAAAGGACTAAACCTTGGTCAGACAACAAGGTACAGGTCAAGATTGACAACGAAGGACTGGACGTATGTCTAAAGAGTTCTCCGTCCAGTCCACCAGACCATAAGGGTAGAGAACTTCTTAAAAGGTGTCAAATAACAGTACGTGTATCAGTTTCCGAAACCGTATCAGTTATTTTGTCTTTATCTACAAAAAGACCTTGAGATAACGAAAAAGTTGCTAGGTCGCCTACAACGGTTAGACTAGAGACCTAGGAGACGAAAAGTTTTTGGTGGGACTTGTAGACCTTGAAGTGCCAAGAGCATGACGACTTCGGACCGAACCTCTTAAAACTCGTAATAGAACGATCGTACACTCTACTCACGTTAACACGTCATCAAACTTGTAAGAAACCGTAACGGAAAAAAACCCTAACCTTACTTTTGACTGGAAAAGGTCAGGACTCAAAAGGTTTAAACGACCGTATAACTCGTGTCGTGAAAGTTTCGTAGTAGAAACTCCTAAACTTTATCGAGTTGACCTTAAGGTAGTGGAGGTGATCGAAACAAACATCTCTACGAAGGATTCCGGGTGAACTGAAGCGTAAGGTCCTACAGACCGAGATCCACTCACTAGTATAAATGGAAAACTTTTTAACGGTTTAGTAGAAGGTCACACCAACGTAAACGTGATCGTTGTTTAATCTCAAGACTATCAAAAAGTAGTGGTGATCGGGAACCATAATAAAATAAATCCAATAGATTAAAAAGTCACATATCAATAGGTGCGACGACGACGACGATTCAACGTAGTCAGCACAGACTGAGACACTCTGGGGTATCTGTCGTCGAGTGGTCCGAGGGGCCAGGGACCCTAAGAGGTCCGTTATTGTGACCTCATCCAACGGTAAAGGAAGAGGTCACGTACTTTCACTTTCACTTCAGTGAGTCAGTACAGACTGAGAAGCGCTGGGGTACCTGACATCGGATGGTCTGAGGAGGTAGGTACCTTCAAAGGTCCGTTCTCATGACCTCACCTACCGGTAACGGAAGAGGTATTAACAGGTATCATAAGGGAATAATTTCACTTTCAGTTAGTCAGCACAGACTGAGAAACACTGAGGTACCTGATATATCTGGTACCATAAAAGGTCCGATCTTATGTCCTTACCCATCGGAAAGGGAAGAAGTCCAGAGGTTCGAACAACCCCTCGAAGGGTTGGGTTCTTGACTTGACACGACGACGATTCAGCGAAGTCAACACAGGCTGAGACACGTTAGGGTATCTGCCGTCGGGTGGTCCGAGGTGGTAGGGACCCTAAGAGGTCCGTTCTTGCGACCTCAACCAACGGTAAAGGAAGAGGTCACGTACTTTCACTTTTCACTTTCTCTTCAGCGAGTCAGTACAGACTGAGAATCACTCGGGTACCTGACGTCGGATGGTCCGAGGAGGCAGGTACCCTAAAAGGTCCGTTCTCATGACCTCACCCCGCGGTAGTAGAAGAGACTTAACTTGACACCAGAGGACGTAAACGTCCACCCAAGAAATGGTTGACTTGATAGTCCCTTCGGGTGTAAGCGAATATTAGGTACTATATAAACATTCTAACTATCATATGACCAAATAGTGACCATAATCATGATAAAAAGAAAAAAGGAGGGAATATATCAGATTGATTTCTAAAAATAAATAAAAAAAAATTAGTCCTTTAAAATTAAAAAATAAAAAAAATTTAAAATTGTAGAAATTAAGAATGTACGCAAGGGTTTGTACTTGGGGGGAGGGTGGAGGGAGGGGTGTTGTAGAGAGACCCAGTAGGGGTACGTGGTCGGGGTTCGTTCGACGTGGGATGCAGTCTGTACCTGACCGCTAAGTTAAGAATGTACTGTCATATGTACAATCTTAAGGGTAAGAGGGTTTAGTAGGGTGGGAGAGGGAGAGGGAGACCCAGGTTTTCAGGCCATATGTGTAGACACAGAAAAAAGGACAGAACGCATGTCCCAGCAGTAACGGTAGAAGGATTTAAGGTATATATACACAATCATATGACATAACCACAAAAAGAAAGACCGAATGAAGTGAGACATATGTCTCATTGATTTCTAAAAATTTAAAGTAGACAGAAAGATTTATTGTTCTAAACCCAAAATAACTAAAGAAAGATGACTAAAAGGAAAAGTATAATATAAAGGTGAGATTAGAATAAAGGAAGGAATAAAGGAACGAAACTCAAGTCAAACGAGAAGAAAAAGATAAAAACATCTATCTCTATTTCCAATAATAAAATTTAGAAAAAATAATTATTTCAGTAATTGTCCATATTTAAATGTAGATTTCTGACGAAATAGTCGTAGAGTATTCAGTCTTTCCTCTTCTTTTATAATATGTGTTTTTGTGAACATCTATATAAATGGATACGTCAGTGAAAATAGCTACAATCGAATAAAAAAAAACACCTAAGATTAATGACAGAATACATAAAACTGAAGTCGGATGTCTTGTAGGAACTCACAAAGAGCATCCCTTTCACACGATGACTACCTAAAAGACCCCAACAAATAGGTTCTTGTGTAATTAAAGAGGGAAAAAATTTCCTATCGAAACGAACCATGTCTTAAGAACTAACCGTGAGGAAACGAAAGTAGTGTAGTTAAGTGAGAAATACAGACTGAGAGTTGTCAAAATAATAGTACACCAGTCCACACCTAGAGAAAGTCAAATAGAATGAGTTTTAAAACACTCCAAGAACTTATATGTTTAATTTTCAAAAAGTATAGTCTCTTCCAAAACTGTAAAAAAGTTTATAATAAAAACTGGGAGAGAGAAGAAGGAGAATAAGATCTTGATAATAATACGTATCTGAACATCCGATCTATCTCAGGACGTCCATACATACCGAGACAAGGATAAATTGATGTAGAATAAGTAATAAAAATACATTACAAAAAGTCTGACCTATTAGAGTTATTGGAGAGAAGTACAAGGGACAAAGAGGATATTCCAATTTGAGTGACACTTCGAGAAATTCACTTTATAATAATATAAAAAAGTTGAAATATTAAAGATAAAGGAAGATATGTGTTAAATGTAATGATATTATAATGAAACGGTTGTTTCCAGGCAGATCAGTTCCGATACCAAAAAGGTCACCAGTAGATACCTACACTCTTAACCTGACAGTTCTTTCGACTCGCGGCTTCTTAACTACGAAAACTTGACACCACAACCTCTTCTGAGAACTGTCAGGGAACCTGACGTTCCTCTAGGTTGGTCAGGTAAGACTTCCTCTAGTCGGGACCCTAAAGAAACCTTCCTTACTACGATTTCGACTTTGAGGTCATGAAACCGGTGGAGTACCCTTCTCAACTGAGTAACCTTTTCTGAGACTACGACCCTCCCTAACCCCCGTCCTCCTCTTCCCCTGCTGGGTCCTACTCTACCGACCTACCGTAGTGGTTGAGTTACCTGTACTCAGACTCACTTGAGGCCCTCAACCACTACCTGTCCCTCCGGACCGTACGACGCTAAGTGCCTCAGCGTTTCTCAGTCTGTACTGACTCGCTGACTTGACTTGACTTGACTTATAATAAGAGATAAACAACTCTGTAGTCAGAGTATATAGAAATCTGTACCAAAAGAAATCAAAAAACTTGTATAAAATTTACTGACTAAATTTCAGAAACAGATCATTCAGGTTTCAAACTCGAAATCCCTGTCAAAGATAGGATAAAGACACGTACCTGGTATTAAACGATTAAAAAAAAAGTATGAAAAACACCTTTTGTCAAAAGATGTTTTATTACAATACACCGTTGTCAATTTATTACATTTTGCCGTTGAGACGTTTTATCTAAAGGGGATCTTAAGCAACAATGACCAGAAACAAGAAGAAAACAACCACAATCACAAACGGACAAACAAACAAATCACTGAAATTACCCGATTAAGATATCTCAGACATAAGAAACAGTATACCTCAGTGAATTACAAGTAGATCTTTGACCTATCTATAATAGAATTTACAGAACTTGGTCAAACGACTTCTCTACAAAGTACGAAATTGTTCTCAAATATGAAGACGGAATCGGAATTGAAGGACGATCGAAGGAGTTCTAGTCGTTCTTCACTCTCAAATATCGAAAGGGTCCAGAAATGGCCTGTACTGTATCGGGAGGTGTCCAAGTACTGAAAGATCTAGGGGTTCTTTGATATAGTCCCTAAAAGTTTCCGTGATACTTGTAGAGTAACGGGTCAGATTTTTCTTTTTTTCAAAAAAATCCAGTCGGAGTACGATCATTACGACGGAGTCCCCCAACACTATAATTTACAAACGGTACCTAACATAAACGGTGTGCGGTAGTCCTTTCCTGGGAAGTGTGTCTTACTCGATATTCCGTCCAGTTTATTTCTGTTCAAGACTCTTACCCCTATAAGTCACTCAACGACCTACCCAGTTTATCACTGTAAAGAGTCTCCTACCCTAAACCCCGTCGGGCACCAATGGAGATTTCCCATTGGTGGAAGAGGTCACTGACGTCCGACGACAGTAAGTACTGACAATAGTAACATTCCAAGTCCTCTCCTTCCTCCCTGATTCCACTCTGCTTGTTTTGTTTCGAACTACAAAAATGAGTCTCAATCGACATAAAGAGTTTATTTATATGAACGTGACAAAATTTTAAACGTAATTAAATATGTAAAAAGTTTTTCAATTAAAACTGTCAAAAAAACGGTAACAAGAACGAAAATATCTTCTCATCTGAAAAATTAAATTAAAAATTTGTAAAAATACTACAAAACAACCAAAGACGTCAAGTCAAGTCAGCGAGTCAGTACAGACTGAGAAACGTTGGGGTACCTGATATCGTACGGTCCGGAGGAACAGGTGGTTGAGGACCTCAAATGAGTTTAAGTTCAGGTAACTCAACCACTGTGGTAGATTGGTAGAGTAGGAGTCAGTAGGGGAAGAGGAGGGTGGAAGTTAGAAAGGGTCCTAGTCCTAGAAAAGTTTACTCAGTCGAGAAACGTAGTCCACCGGTTTGTTAACCTCAAAGTCGAAGTTGTAGTCAGGAAGGTTACTTGTAAGTCCTGACTAAAGGAAATCCTACCTGACCAACCTAGAGGAACGTCAGGGTCCCTGAGAGTTCTCAAAAGAGTTGTAGTATCAAGTTTTCGTAGTTAAGTAGTCACGAGTCGAAAGAAATATTAGGTTGAGAGTGTAGGTATGTAGTGATGACCCTTTTTTTTTTTTTCGGAACTGATCTGTCCTGAAACAACCGTTTCATTACAGAGACGACAGATCCAACCAGTATTAAAAAGAAGGTTCATCATTCGCAAAAAAATTAAAGTACCGATTAAAACCTCGGGGGTTTTTATTTCAGACTGTGACAAAGGTGACAAAGGGGTAGATAAAGGATACTTCACTACCCTGGTCTACGGTACTAGAATGAAAAGACTTACAACTCGAAATTCGGTTGAAAAAGCGAAAGGAGAAAGTGAAAGTAGTTCTCCGAAAAATCAAGGAGAAGTGATAGAAGGTATTCCCACCACAGTAGACGTATAGACTCCAATAACTATAAAGAGGGTCGTTAGAACTAAGGTCGAACACGAAGAAGGTCGGGTCGTAAAGAGTACTACATGAGACGTATCTTCAATTTATTCGTCCCACTGTTATATGTCGGAACTACATGAGGAAAAGGATAAACCTTGGTCAGACAACAAGGTACAAGGTCAAGATTGACAACGAAGGACTGGACGTATATCCAAAGAGTTCTCCGGCCAGTCCACCAGACCATAAGGGTAGAGAGGGTCTTAAAAGGTGTCAAATAACACTACGTGTGTCAGTTTCCGAAACCGTATCAGTTATTTCGTCTTTATCTACAAAAAGACCTTGAGAGAACGAAAAAGGTACTAGGTCGCCTACACCCGTTAAACTAGAGACCAAGGAGACGGAAAAGATTTCGGTCGAACTTGTAGTCCTTAAAGTGCCAAGTACATAACGACTTCGGACCGAACCTCATAAAACTCGTAATGAAATGGTCGTACACTCTACTCAAGTTAATCCAAGTATATATATATATATAAACAAAAAGAGAAAGACTGAATGAAGTGAAACATATTGTCCGAGAACCAAGTAGATGAAGTGATTTTGCCTGAGTTTACATAAGAAAAAAAAAAATACTGACTCGTTATAAAGTAACATATATCCGTGTTGAAGAAGTGGGTAAGCAAACGGTCACCTGTAGATCCAACGAAGGTACAGGATCGATAACATTTACGACGACGGTACTTGTGACCCCATGTACACTGAAAAAGCTAATGACAAAGGAGTACCATATACGGGTCATCACCCCAACGACCCAGTATACCATCTAAATAAGGGTCAAAAGTTCCCTAGAGATATGACAAGAGGTATTATTGATAGTCAAATGTAAAGAAAGTTGACATCCTATGATTTACATAGTCAAATTTTAAGGTGGTTGACACCTGTTTAGTAACCTTTTCCTCCCAAGGGAAAAGAGGTGTAGGAGAGGTCCTAAATAACAGACATCTAAAAAACTACTACCGGTGAGATTGGTCAGACTCCACTATGGAGTAATATCAAAACTATACGTAAACAGATTATTAATCACTATAAGTCGTAGAAAAATACACAAATAGTCGGTAGGCAAACAGATCTTTTTGTGTGAAAACCCCAGGAATGAACGGTAGGTTCTTCATGAAGAGAAGGTAGGACAATGGAAATTATAGTAATATAAACTTCACTCAAAGAATAGAGGTCGGATATAAATCCAGTCAAATATTTTAAAGGTAGACTTTTGGGGGACAGGAAAGTAACCATACAAATCTGATATGTATCAATTACCTCCCGAAGGGGTCGCCGAGCCGTCATTTCTTAGACGGACGTTACGTCCTCTGTGTCCTCTATGTATAAAGTAGGGACCCGTCCTTCTAGGGGACCTCCTCCCTTACTGTTGGGTGAGGTCATAAGAACGGACTTTTTAGGGTTCCCGTCTCATCGGATCTCCCGTCCGGTACCCTAACGCTTCTCAGCCCGTACTGACTTCGCTGACTCGCACTCCCACTCGCAAATTACTTTGATAACTACGTAAAAATAAATCCGGATGGTAAAATAAAAACAAAAGAAAAAAAAAAAGAAACTAAAGGAAGACAACCTGACGAGTATGGAAAAAAACTTAATAAACTTATAAAAAGTTATAATGTAAGTTTAGTATACAAAACATAAAACTATATAGAGAATTTTATTACAACATTATGGGAGGAATCTCTAATATTTTATATGTGAATTGAAAATCCTCAGATTAAGTTTAGTTATAAAATATGTTAAAGTATAAAATTTGTATAAGATATAGTAATTTTTTAAAATTGTACGTTACGTTATGTAAGGTGTAACATTATTTTACAGTTGTTCGTTGTGTGACGAAACATCACGCTCTAAATAATCAACAGGGGTGAAACCTGAAAGGACCCGGATATAAAATAACAGAACCTGTATACAGTATCCAATCCTTTCAACAAAGGTAATATACATTTACTGAAAATTATTAAGTTCGGAGATTTACAGACGTTTCTCAGTATGTTCACTTATATGATAACGTCTTGTCTACATAAAAGGAATTTTTACGATCCGTTCTCTGACCGCAGGGACAAACTACGTACGCGAATAATATCGAATTGACAAAACGTCATTTTTCACTTTCCGTGTACGTATCAGTCTTCCTGATAATATGAACCAATGACTTTAAAATATAAGCACTATTTTTGAGGTTCAACAGGAATCTATTATGAGCATCAAAGTAAGACCTCATTTTAAAGATTGATGAGGAGACAGTTCACAACATGAGTCAAATCAACTTCTTATCGAAATCCATCTAGACATGATAATTTTTCAATTTAAAAAGAGACACCGCTGGAACTCCCCACCCTAGCCCACCAAGGGAGACTCCCTCCCTCCAAGTTCTCCTTCCACTGCATACATATGGATACCGACTAAGTACGACTAACAACCGTCTTTGACTGTGTTATACATTTCGTTAATAGGAGGTTAATTTTTATTTGTAAGCAAAAAATTTCAATGTAATAATACAATTGATAAATAAGTATAATTTTCTAAAGGAACTATATTATTTTGTTTGTTTACCGTCCTTATTTACGTTCCAAGTCCAACTATTTACTACTGTTTATGGTGAGAATTTGGAGTTAGAGTTAGTGGAAGTAGTTTTGTCGGTATTGTGAGAGAGACTAAAAGAGATTTTATTGATGTATAATTTTGAATTTGAATACTCTAAATACATATGATTACTTTACAGTAGAAACATACAAATTTTATTTCAACGTTTTAGTTTTAAGATTATTTTTAAGACACTGTACCTTTTGTCAAAAATACGGAATCATTCTTATATCTAAGATAATAGGTAATACATATTAAGAATTTTTATTTATAATTATATAGAAATCTACTGATATAATATAACGGTTATTTTTTTCTTTTAAAGAGACTTTAGGACTGTAACTTTCAATTTTAAGGAAGTCATGATACACTTTATCTCACAAAGACAGTTATAGAGTAATCTTTCCAAGAGGAAAACATACATCTTAGATTCTATTAATAATCCTTTTTTAAATTTTTCGGAAGGGGTTTATACGATTACTATTTATTACATGAACCTCGTTATTTTGTAATTTAAAGTACAATTAGTGACCTGAATATCATTGATATATTCCCTTTTTTGTGAATCTTATACATTTAAAACGATAAACACAATGTATTATCTTAAATTGTCGAAAGAAGTTTTAAGTTTTATTAGACGTAAAATTTTTCATTAGACCCTTATGGTCTGGTGGAATGGACGAAGGGATCTTTGGACATACGTCCAGTTCTTCATTGTCAATCTTGGGTTGTAACTTGTTGTCTGACCGAGTTTTAACCGTTTCCTCATACCGTTCCAACATATAATAGTGGGACGAATAAATTCAATATACATCTCATGTAGTACGTATTACGGTCCGACATACTTCGTATTCCACCTTAGTTCTAACGGTCCTCTTTATAGTTGTTGGAGTCTATATGTTTACTATAGTGGGATTACCGTCTTTCGTTTCTCCTTGACTTCTCGGAGAACTTCCACTTTCTCTCACTTTTCGACCGAATTTTGGGTTGTTTGTTTATAGTATATAATTACACACATATATATATATCTATATATATATTCTAGATCTTCCTACCATGACGACTTGGACAAGAGTCTGGTCGGTTCCTCTACGTCTGTACCTCTTGTCTGAATGCCTGTTCACACCTCCTCCTCTCCGTCTCCCACTCTACTTACGTCTCATCGTGCCTTGCCATGTGTGACTGTATACATTCATCTCTCGGTTACCCTTAAACGAGATACTGAGCCCCTTGAGTTTGACGCCGAGACATTATTGGATCTCCCCACCCTTATACACCCTCCACCCTCCCTCTAACTTCTCCCAGCCCTGTATATAGGTGGGTAACAATTAAGTATAACTACATACTGTCTTTGGTTATAACATTTCGTTAGTAGTAGTTAAATTTTTATTTATTAATAAAAAATTTTTTGGGAGTTTTAGGTGTTTTGATTCTAGTACCGTAGACCAAGGTAGTGAAGTACCGTTTATATGTCCCTTTGTTACCTTTATCACCGTCGAAAATAAAAGAACCCGAGCTTTTAGTGACACCTGTCACTGACATGTTTACTTTAATTTTCTAAAACAAGGAACCTTCTTTTCGATACTGATTTGAACTGTCACATAATTTTTCGTCTCTGTCGTGAAACGGTTGTTTCCAGGTATATCATTTTCGATACCGAAAAGGTCGTTAGTACATGTCTACACTCTCGACCTGGTATTTCTTCCGACTCACGACTTCTTAACTACGAAAACTTGACGTCACGACCTCTTCTGAGAACTCTCAAGGAACCTGACGTTCCTCCAGTTTGGTCAGTTAGGATTTCCTCTAGTCAGGACTTATTAAGTAACCTTCCTGACTACGACTTCGACTTCGAGGTTATGAAACCGGTGGACTAATCTTCTCGCCTATATAATCTTTTCTGGGACTACGACCCTTTCTAACTTCCGTCCTCCTCTTTCCCTACTGTCTCCTGCTCTACCAATCTCCGTAGTGACTTTGTTACCTGTACTCAAACTCGTTTGAGGTCCTCTACCACTTCCCGTCCCTTCGGACCAGACAACGTCAGGTACCCCAACGTTTCTCAGCCTGTGTTGAATCACTGATTTGTTGTTAGACGTAAATTACGACTTTTTACCTGTAAAGCTTACTCATTGTAATTTTAAAAGTAAAAGTGTGTCCTTTAGACATAATATTTTAAAGAGAAACTTGTTTATAATCGTTGACTAATAGTTTAGTGACACTGACATGTGTATATATAATTTATCGAATAAAACCGATCGTTCATTGTTTTATAATAATAGATATTCCTTTATGTTTTCAATATAGACATACAGATATATAGATGTTATAAAAATTTTTTAAAAAGTGGACCTAAGTTCGAGAATTAATGTACTTTGTAATAAAAATACCAATCGTCCGTCTCAACGATCTAAGAGACTCTTGTCACAACATTTGTGACATTGTAGTCTTGTATAGTGTTAAAAAAATCAATTAGAATACAGTTTCCTATTGACTGTTATAAGTGTTAACCAGTGTTCTTGAGGATAAAAGAATTTAATACGAAAGTAAGTAAGTAATTTTTAATAAATAACTCGTGAATATGATCTATCTTTGTCACAAGTTTCTTGACTTTTATTTTAAAACCGTTTTGTCTGGTTTACGGACAATAGAACTTGCAATATTTTTCTACCTATTATTCGTGTATTTTTCTTATCAAGTTAAACGGTCCATTACCTTTCGTGATTTCTCTTTTTGTGTCAACCGTTCCCCGTCTTTCATTATCGTTTTCTGCATAACAAAGTTCATCTCACCAGTCCTTTCGGGAAGAACCATTGTCGTGAACCGTAATAGTCAACTACAGTGAATAGTCTATGAACTTTCTTAAATCCTTCAGTACACCTATGGATGACCTTCACTAAGGTTTATGACCGTATATCTCGACATTTCTGAGTCTTTTGTGATTGAAAACCTCCTCCAGTTTTGTAGTGACTTCAAAGAGTTCAGTCTTTCTCTCGAATTATCCATTATTTTAAATTTTCAAGTCACAGACTACAGTCCGAGTAACGAGTCTTTGGTTCACAGTTATAGACTCATATACCCGAGTTTATTATATGGACCTTTATCCGTTTTAGAGGTCGAACCAAAGGACTGTACACTACACTCTCGAAACCTTTCGTTCTCACTTCATTTTTATAATAAGGGGAACGAATGATTTCACCATTTAGTTTCCCTTACGTATAAGGACCTCTTCAAAGTCTTTGACTAATATAATACTTTTTGATTTATACACGAATGTAACTAATAAAAGTGTTTCGATAAATAAAGGAGTGACAGATCAACCAGAATCTCTGATTGACTCATTATAATTTAGATGATACCATCTTTAAAAAAAAAATTACGTGGACAACAAGTCAACGATTCGACACGCTACGGTACCTGATATCGTGTGGTCCAAGGAGACAGGGGATAATAGAGGGTCTCAAATGAGTTTAAGTACAAGTAACTCAGTCACTACTTGTATTGATTGTTAGATTGGTAGAACAGGAGACGGTGAGGGAAGACGAAAACGGAATTTATAAAGGGTCGTTGTCCCTGAAAAGGTCACTCAACCGAGAAACGTAATCCACCGGTTTCATAACCTCGAAGTCGAAATCGTAGTCAGGAAGTTTACTTATAAGTTCGAACTAAAGGAAATCCTAACTGATCAAACTATAGGAACGTCAGCTTCCTTGAGAGTTCTTAGAAGTGGTCGTGGGGTCAACCTTTCGTAGTTAAGAAGTCACCAGTCGAAAGAAATACCAGGTTGAGAGTGTAGGTATGTTTGATAACCTTTTTGGTATCGAAATTGATATACCTGAAAACAACCGTTTCCTTACAGAGACGAAAAATTGGATCTATACGACAGATCCAATTAATATCGAAAGGAAGGTTCCTCGTTCGTAGAAAATTAAAGTACGGACGTCAGTGGCAGACGTTACCAAAACCTCGGGTTCTTTTATTTTAGACAGTGACGAAGGTGAAAAAGGAGAAGATAAACGGTACTTCACTACCTTGGCCTACAGTATGAATCGAAAAATTTACGACTTAAAATTCGGTCGAAAAGGTGAAAGGAGAAAGTAGGAGTAGTTCTCCGAGAAATCAAGGAGAAGCAGAAAGCGGTAATCTCACCATAGTAGACGTATAGACTCCAACAACTATAAAGAGGACTGTTAGAACTAAGGTCGAACACTAAGTAAATCGGTCCGTAAAGCGTACTACATGAGACGTATATTCAATTTATGTGTCCCACTTTTATATGTCGGAACAGTATTAGGAAAGGGTTTAAACCTTGGTCAGTCAACAACGTACTGGTCAAGATTGACAACTAAGGACTGAGCGTATGTCCAAAGAGTTCTCTATTCATTCTACCAAACCATGAAGAAGACATATTCTTAACAGATGTCAAAAACACTAAGTGTGTTTCCGAAATCGTATCAGTTACTTCGTTATCTACAAGAGGAACTTGAGGGAACGAAAGAGATACTAGGTTACTTACAACCGTTAAACAAGACAAAGGAGACTGAGAAATTTGGGTCGTACATGTAGACCTTCAAGAGTCAAGGGTATGACGACTTCAGATCGAACTTCCTAAAGTTCGTAATGGAACGATCGTACACTTTACTCATGTTAACATACCATCAAACGTGTAAAAAATTGTAACAGGAAGAACGTCAGACCTTATTTTTGACTGGAAAAGGTCAGGACGTCGGTTACGACTCAAAAGGTACAAACGACTGTATGACTCACGTCGTGAAAGTGTCGTAGTAGAAAATCCTAAACTTTATTGAGTGACCTTAAGGTAGTGGAGGTGATCGAAACAAACATCATTGCAAAGGATTCCGGGTGGACTGAAGTGTAACGTCCTACAGACCGAGATCCACTCACTGGTATAGTAGTGCCAAAAAGACCCAGAAATTCTAGAAAAGACATCAAGAAGACACATAAGAACGATGGAGAAGAATGAGAGAAGACGAAGACAATCCAAGAATGAGAAAGACAGGAAATTACACGGGTAAGAACGTACTTTACAGGGGAACTATAGAGTCTAAAAGAACTTCTCTAGAGATCAGAAAGCGTAATATAACGAAAGGAGACAAAGAGACGTAATAATTAAATTCTTCAGGAATAGAGAGGAACGATCAGAGACCTTAAGACACGAGTGGAAAAGGGGAAAGGAAAACGAAGAGAAGGAAGAAGTCGATAAACATTTCGGAGGAGTCTGTTGGTGAAACGGAAGAATAAGATCGTTTTATATTTACAGAAAAGGTGTACCAGTGTTGAACAATTAATTAGATGGGTTACTCAAAAAGATTTAAGACTAGTGTCTATGGTATTCTCTGATATGTGGAAATGACCTTCCTTGTCATCATATGACAAACACATGATTTAGTCGAGAGGTGAGTGACGATATCAGATTAAGACTCTCATTGACGGAGTGGTTGGACCTCGTGTAGTGCCGTGACCATGCTTTATTCGGAACCTCTTCTATACTTTTGAAGCACTCTATGGAGTAAGTCTATATATAGTAAGTAAAAATATGTATAGTATATATATATATTAAGTATATACCCGAAGAAATCATCACCATATCTTCGGTGTCCGGTTACGTCCTTTGTATTCTCTTTACCCAACCTAGGGACTCAACCCTTCTAAGGGACCTCCTTCGTACCGTTGGGTGAGGTCATAAGAACGGATCTCTTAGGGTACCTGTCTCTTCGGACCACCCGATCTCAGGTGTCACAGTGTTTCTCAACCTGTACTGACTTCATGGAATCGTACGTGCGTACGTAACTATATGTATTATATATATAGTATATATACTCTCTCTTGTGTCTCGTAAGACAATTTTTGTGTCTCCGAACAGTTGATGTAAACTATGTACTTTAACGTAACTAAATCTCGTGTCGTCCTAATAGACGTTTTTTATTCAGTTGAACGACGTGAACACGGTATAGATAGTAATTCTTACTTTGTATCCGTGTTGAAGAACATTTTGACCGTAATGAACTATTACAGTTTATAGATATGGAGACTAGGTTACAAAAAGATGACACATATATAACGTCTCTTTAAGAACACGGACACTTGGTTTCTCGTCTGTACAGACTTTAATAAATATCTTTGGAATATTATAGTAAGTATCTCCTTTTGGACTCTTGGTACGTTAACAGTTTTGGTTCTCTTATCCGACCTTTTATAACCATATCCGTCTAGTACCTAATAATATTCCGTATCTTTTACTTACCTGGTATAGTGGTAAATAGTTATTCTTATTTTGAGTTTTTATACTACAAGTTATTCTCGTTCAAAATACTGTTATATATGTCGTACTAAAGTAAATATATTCAAGTATTTGTTTTTTATGTAACAAATGTTACATGGATCCACCTTTAAAGTATTTACTTTAATTGTGTTTGAGTTCTATTACCAAGAGAGAGTGTTTATGTCACCGTATCTCCCACAACGTTGACCCTTTCGTGTATTTCTTCATATATAGAACATAAATTGGATCTATTACCTATGTACCGACGAATACATCGACAGTTCGAAAAATTAGACATGCGTATAAAATACGTACCTCTCTTGCACCTTTCCACGATTCTGTACCCTGTTACTTTCAAGAGACCGTCTAGCGACACGTTCACGAAGATGGAGAATCTCGAATACTGTCCCGTCTCAGTCACGTCGGAATTCACGTAGATTGATTGACTTTGTATCTTTATTCGGGAATCGTCCAGGGGTATTTTGTTCTTCACCGTCGGAGATCCCAAAACTTTGTTAAGGTATGTGGGAAGTTGTCCTTTGTTGACGATACTTTGTTGCGGACCTAACGATGGTTCGAGACTACTTCTGGCTGATAGACTAATACTGTGAGTCCCTGGTAGACCGGACTCGATGGTCAGTACTTGACCCTCAGTAGATTAAGTTGTTTAAGTATTTCAACACACGGTAAAATCGTCAAATATTTTACATACACCTACCAAGAAATTTTATACGACGTGTTACCTTCATTTGAAGATAAAACCTCCACCGGGATTTTGTGATAGATATTCCCTTTAGGAGGGTCCCCGGTTTCAAATTCATTATGTAAAACAACATATCAAATGGATCTTTCTGTCCATTGGATTCTATTATACATAATAAAAAATGACTTAACCTTTGACTCGGAAGACAGATTAGTCAAACCTAAGAAGTACGGATACTCATTTGTCATTTTACCCCTAAGTAACACAACCCACCCCATTGTAATTAATAATATTATTACAAACAATAGTTCCTTTTTTAATAAACAATTATGTGTCACTCCCGATTTTCTTTATACCTTTCGACACTTCCTTGAGGACCCAATTAAGGTACATAACGATACTGGTTACCATCTGACATTACTTTATTGATATGTCAGTTGACATTAGAACCCGAAAAGTCCACAGTGATCAAAATTTCTTGGGTAGCCGGTTTCGTCCTCTGAATTCTCTGTGTCCTAGCTAGGGACCCAACCCTTCTAGGGGACTTCCTCCCGTACCGTTGGTGGGGTCATAAGAACGGACCTCTTAGGGTACCTCTCTCCTCGGACCACCCGATGTCAGGTGTCCCAGCGTTTCCCAACTTGTGTTGACTTCGTTGAATCGTACGTAAAAAAAGGGAAAAAGAAAATTTAAATTTAAATAAATGAAATTAACCTCCGATTAATGAAATGTTATAACATAACCACAACGGTGTGTAGTTGTGGTCCCGATGGGACTACCGAGTCTGCCATTTCGTAGACGGGCGTCACGTCCTCTGGGCCCCCCAAGCTAGGGACCCAACCCTTCTATGGGACCTCTTTCTTTACCGTTGAGTGAGGTCATAAGAACGGACCCTTTAGGGTACCTACCTCTTCGGACCGTCCGATGTCAGGTACCCCGGCGTGACTCAACCTATACTGACTCGCTGAAGTCAAAGTCCAAAAACAAGGACGTGTTGACATTCGATCTCTGCTAAATTTCGTATGTCCTCCTACACGTATCCAATAAGTGTTTATGTCGACTGGGAACTTGTTACGTCCCCAACCCCGAGACTGAAAGACGTGTCAGTTTTTATATCATGTTGAAATAACAGTCGTCAGTCGGAAGACATAGAGACCAGGGTGTAGGTACGTAAGTGGGTTGAGTCCTAGGACATCATGAGATGATATATAAATAACCTCCTTTTTTTTAAGTATATTCACCTGGACTCGTCAAGTTTGTGTACTACAGGTTCCCAGTTGACATAAAACGGTAAAATAAATGTATTCCCTGAACTCATAGGTACCCCCAAGATCTTGGTTAGAGGGTACCTATCGTTCCGGTTGATAGACAGAAATATTGTTCTTTTTAGTGAATCTTGGAAGTCCTTACTTCTAAATACAAAGAGTGATTTCCGTTTCCCGAGTAGTTTGATTCTTCGAACGATTTTATCCTTCTAGATCTTACTTATAAACTCTTACCTCTAGTATTTAATTTTGGTGTTACTGGTCGATGTTCTGACTGTTATTATTGGACTTGGATATTAGGGAATGAATAAGGAGAGGATTTCACATTACGGATAGGAGAGATGTGTTGGTTAAAGATCCCTTTTTGTCGTAATATTTGTAAATTTATAAAGAAAGAGTGTTCTTTCTATTTTCAGATTTATATTGAGTTCTAGGATCTGAACCTTTCGTTATCGGGGACCAAACCAACCTTTTATAGACCCATCGAAAACTCTTAGAAGAATCTATCAGAATCCTAATAAAGTACTATTCCTTGTCTTTCAGTTTAACTTTATTGTACTTTTACTCTCTCTCTTTCTTTGTCTCCTCTCTCTCTCTCCTATTAACTAATGACAACAAAGGTCCTCTATTCTCTTCTTCTTCTCAAATAAAGAACAAAGTCAGACCTCAGTACCGATAGAGGTCGGGACTGAGTGTAAGAGTGTTTTGATTCTCGTTTCACCTTTCCTATGAAAAGGAACCCTAGTAAAATTATTAAACATACGAGGTTTTCCAAGAGAGTGTTCAATGAAGGTTACTACCTTTTGATTCTAAGTAAGTTATACACATGTCAAAGGTTAAGTTCGTTGAAATTGTTTCGTTTGATGAGACAGAGACTAAAGACGACAATTTATATGATTTTTGAATATGAACTTTTGAGTAGTATATATTAGTGGTCTTATAAGACGAAATTCAGAATTTATCCCTAGTGTTCATAGTTGATTTTCGTTTTATTATTGATTTTTTGTTTTGTAAATATGGTTTCTATAAACTTAATACATACGGACTTACAAAACTATCGTTTATACTATGATATGTAAGAGTATTAAAAATAAATACACATGAAACGTTTATTAGACACATTATAGACAAAAAAATTTGTCTTATGAAATTTTTCAGTAAAAGTAAATATTAGAGATTAGTCATCCACGATACATACCATTTTAAAGGAAAGAATAAGGTACATTAATTTTATATAAATTGAAATCGTATTCGTGACAAAGACATTTCTTAGTATTCTCGTATATAAATTATTTCTAGTATTTATAAAGCCATGGAGTTATAATAGTAAATGGTAAGGAGTATAATGTAATTAAATCCTTTCTTGTTTCATTAGTTATACAAGATAAATTAAGTTGTATTTTTCAATGTAAATACGACACTTAATAAAATGTGAATTTCGTTATCAGTCACAATTGATACGGCGTCAAAATGTCAGAGGAATCAAATTATTTTCTTATCTAATTGGCGAAAAACGAAAAACTAAGGAAGCAAAACGGATCTTTGTTCTGACGTAGAAACGGGAAACAACTATGACGACAGATTCGAGTAATAGTAAACTTATAGGTCAATAACAAAATATTGACAAGTAAAAAGTCTTCGAGTGACTAAAAAAAGGAAAGAATCTTGTCATCTGAAATGTGATCGGGGTGAGTAATAGTAGCACACCGTCATGACGAGAAGAGGACGGAAACGACGAAATTTTTAATTACGTGACAATAAAAGACTTATGACGTATTCGACGAATACTCATGTAATACGATAGTTCGTTCGTGTACGTCTTTTCGAAGGATTTGACAATAAGAAAGTTACTTTTATGTCGACCAAGACGAAGTTTCCGTGTAGAAAAGTGGACGTTTACCTGAACGAGGATGTGAATAAGGAGTTAAGTAACAGAAAATAAACACAGACCTTTAGAAATTAACGGAAATTAATCTTTTTTCATTTAAGTCACGAAATTAGAACGTTTATGTAAGTTAGTATTAAGACAGACCCTACTTATGGTTCAAGATAAGTGACAGACTAGAGATATTGTTCCTATATATTAAATAACAGGTAAATATATCTGGTGTGGTTAATTCTATGTTATCTTTTCGCTTCTCTATTCTCAGTTTTATAAACTTTTCTTTTTAAACGTTAGATTTAAATTAATGAGTTTACTTAATAATCTTCTGCTCAATAAATGTCGTACGGTTTTAATGACTGTTTATTATTTTAAACGATTAGTTGTTATTTCTGAAAATATAAAGAAAGTTGTAAAATTTTATTAAAGAGTAGTGACGAAGTTTAGGGAAGAGGGAAGGAATTTTTTCGTTTTTCGATAAACCTTGTAATAAAAAAAGTATAATAGTTTTAATATGTATCTTCTTGTGATGTTAAACTGTATCTCAGTAAAAGGTTGATGATATTACTTGTGTTAAAAATCAATAATATAATATTTAATGTTTATTGACATCTTTTAAGAAACGTTTTCGTTCCCAGTTCTCAGATATCGTTCAAGGTTATCGATCCGGTCATTTGTTTTGTAGACGTAAAACTATCGACATTCTAATTATTTGAGTGTTTAATGTACTAGTGTTCGTTTTATTGTAATATCAAAATTAGTCAGTTCAACTATTTTCTTTTAATAATGTTTTTGGTCTTTGTGTTATTTTATGTCCAGATTATCTCAAAGTACTAGTGACCTATGGAAATATGAGTCGATCAGAATGTTTTACTACGGTGTATGAATGGATTTCTTTTTCTTTCTCCATAATAGATATTTTTATTATAAACTTTTTTCATAAAAAGAATTTTAATAACTTCCTATGGACCCGATATGTCTCTTTTGATCACTCAAGTAGGAGTCTTTGTTTTTAGAGTCCTTTTGAAAACTTTAATATAATGTCTCCATTGAGTTTGTTACTACTAAAAAGTTTAAAATCTGTTTTATTGACCTGTAATTAAGATGCAACACTTCCTGTATGGTAATAAATTACCGTAATCATGATTTTTTGTTCGTGAAATGAAACCTGAGGATGTTTCTATTACGTCATTCAACGAATATATTTATTTGAAGAGTCTTTTACGTAATTTTTATGATTGGTTCGTTGTTAAAAATATACATACACATCCCCTCGTTTTAAATGGTGGAGTTTACAGAAAAACCATACGTCTAGTAAACTCGACTTTTGTTGGTTCCGCGTCTTTGTGAGTCCTTCTTTGGACATGGAAGAGGGTGAATTTGTTAAATCTATCTTCCACACGAGATTCTTATCTCGATAATGATCTCTATAGACGTTTTATATACCCCGTCACACCACCCTCTTTGAGTCATCACGGATCTCTAGTCTCACTTGAGAACACAAGGTAGTAGAGACGGACAGACGGACGAATCAGCGAGTCAACACATGTTGAGAAACGCTGGGGTACCTGACATCGGGTGGTCCAAGGTGACAGGTATCCTAAGAGGTCCTTTCTTATGACCTCACCCAACGGTAAGGGAAGACGTCATCTAGAAGGACTGGGTCCCTAGTTTGGGTCCAGAAGACTTAGAGTCCGTCTGAGACGGAAGACTCTGTCCCTTCGTGTGTAATAGAGACGTCCTGGGTCTTTTGTAAACAAATTGTTTGTAAACGAAAGGTGGAAGTACACTTAACGGAAGAAGAGGAAACTTTATGGTTTGGTGGTAGGGGTTCAGGAAGAAATAAAAATCGACTTCTACCATAAGTTCCACTCCCAAAGTCTGTACACCGACTCAATTAAAAAGGGTCCAGAGAGGGTACATTTACACAATAATTTGAAAACAAACTATAAACAGGACAATTAGATAGAGTGCATGTTATAATACTTGGAGTTAGGTATCAATAAGTGCGTGAGACAGCTATATTAGGGAACTTAGATAAACAGTGAAGGTGACATACCCTAAACTAAATCCAGTATGGACTTACCGAATTACCAAAAAGGACGACGACGACGACGACGATTCAGTGAAGTCGACACTGGCTGACACACGCTGGGGTTTCTACTGTCGGGTGGTCCGAGGAGACAGGGACCCTAAGAGGTCCGTTCTTATGACCTCACCCAACGGTAAAGGAAGAGGTCACGTACTTTCACTTTTCAGTTTCACTTCAGGATAGAAACTGTTTCCTCCGTTCTTATATGTTACCTCATTTCTGTTAGAGAAATTGTTCACCACGACCCTTTTGACCAATTGGTGAACATTTTCTTACTTTGATCTAGTGAAAGATTGTGACATGTGTTTTTATTTGAGTTTTACCTAATTTCTAGATTTACATTCTGGTCTTTGATATTTTGAGGATCTCCTCTTGTATCCGTTTTGTGAGAGTCTATATTTAGTGTCGTCCTAGGAGACACTAGGTGGAGGGTCTTAAGACCTTTATTTTCGTTTTTATTTGTTTACCCTAGATTAATTTTAATTTTCGAAGACGTGTTGTTTCCTTTTATATTCGTTCCACTTTTCTGTCGGAAGACTTACCCTCTTTTATTATCGTTTACTTCGTTGACTGTTTGTTGATTAGAGTTTTTATATGTTCGTTGAAGACGTCGAGTTAAGGTCTTTTTATTTGCTGGGTTAGTTTTTTACCCGGTTTCTTGATTTATCTGTAAAGAGGTTTCTTCTGTATGCCTACCGATTGTTTGTGTACTTTTCTACGAGTTGTAGTGAGTAATAATCTCTTTACGTTTAGTTTTGGTGTTACTCCATGGTGAAGTGTGGTCAGTCTTACCGACGCTAGGTTTTTAGACGTTCGTTATTTACGACCTCTCCCACACCTCTTTTCCCTTGGGAGGATGTGACAACCACCCTTACGTTTGATCATGTCGGTGATACCTCTTGTCACACCTCTAAGGAATTTTTTAACGTTTATCTTGATGGAATACTGGGTCGTTAGGGTGAAGACCCGTATGTGTGGCTCCTTTGGTCTTAACTTTCTCTGTGTACATGGGGTTACAAGTAGCGTCGTGACAAATATTATCGGTCCTGTACCTTTGTTGGATCTACAGGTAGTCGTCTACTTACCTATTCTTTCGACACCATGTATATGTGTTACCTCATAATGAGTCGGCAATTTTTCTTAAGTAAACTTAGTCAAGACTACTCTACCTACTTTGACCTCGGTTAATATGTCTCACTTCATTCGGTCTTTCTTTTTGTGGTTATGTCATATGATTGTGTACATATACCTTAAATCCTTCTACCGTTACTGCTGGGACATACGTTCTATCGTTTTTTCTGTGTCTACACATATTACCTGAAAACCTGAGTCTCCCTCTCCCTCTCCCACCTTACTAAACCCTTTTACCGTAAGATTGTACATATGATAGTACATTCTTAACTTAGCGGTCAGATACAGACTGCGTCCTATGTCATACGAACCCCGACCACGTACCCCTACTGGGTCTCTCTCCAATACCCCTCCCTCCACCCTCCCCCCAAGTACAAACCCTTGTGTACATTCTTAAATTCTAAAATTTTAAAATTTTTTAATTAATTAATGAAATTTTTTTTTTGTTTGTTTCACTTCAGGAAGTCAGTACAAACTGAGAGACGTTGGGGTACCCGACATCGGTGGTCCGAGGAGACAGGTACCCTAAGAGGTCCGTTCTCATGACCTCATCCCACGGTAGTGGAAGAGACTCACCAAAAAGGATGAAAGAAGTAAAATTCAGACTTAAAACGTTATTCCTCAAGTACTAGACTCGGTGTCAGTCGAAGACCAGAACATAAACGACTGATATAAGCAACCTGGAATTCCACTTTTACTTTCAAAGAGTCAACACAGGTTGAGGAACACTGGGGGGACCTGATATGTCAGGTACCTTAAGATGTCCTGTCTCATGACCTCTCCCATTGGAAAGAGAAGAGGTCCCCTAGAAGGGTTTGATCCCTACTTGGGTCCAGAGGGTGTAACATCAACCTAAGAAATGGTCGACTCGGTTTTCCCTTCGGGACGTGGGCTTCCGCCTTTTCGAGGTATTAATTAGACTAAAACTATAACTGGTAGACATCTGAACAGAGAGTACAACAACCTTCTGCCACAAACGATACTAGTCACGAAAGAGAACCGATTTGAACCAATCGGAAACAGGACTAAGTAAAACATAAGGTTCCGGTTTGAACGGATAACGAGGTCCATAGAGAACTGAAGGATGAAAAGTAAGGTCAAGGGATACAACTGTTCGTGTAGAAAAAACCACAATCAAGATCATCTAGAACATCCAAGAAGTAGTCAAGACAAGTCAAGTCAGTGAGTCAGCACAGGCTGAGAAACACTGAGGTGCTTAGCGTCGTTGGGTCCGGAAGGACAGGTAGTGGTTGAGGGCCTCAAGTGAGTCTGAGTGCAGGTAACTCAATCACTACGGTAGGTCGGTACAGTAGAAGACAGTAGGGGAAGAGGAGGACGGGGGGTTAGGGAGGGTCGTAGTTTCAGAAAAGGTTACTTGTTTGAGAAGCGTACTCCACCGGTTTCATGACCTCGAAGTCGAAATCGTAGTAAGGAAGGTTTCTTTAGGGTCCCGACTAGAGGAAGTCTTACCTGACCAACCTAGAGGAACGTCAGGGTCCCTGAGAGTTCTCAGAAGAGGTTGTAGTGTCAAGTTTTCGTAGTTAAGAAGCCGTGATTCGGAAGAAGAGTCAGGTTGAGAGTGTAGGTATGTACTGGTGACCTTTTTGGTATCGGGACTGATCTGCCTGGAATCAGCCGTTTCATTACAGAGAGGAAAACTTATACGATAGATCCAACTAGTATTGAAAAGAAGGTTCCTCATTCGCAGAAAATTAAAGTACCGACGTCAGTGGTACACGTCACTAAAACCTCGGGGTTTTTAATTCAGACTGTGACGAAGGTGTCAAAGGGGTAGATAAAGGTTACTTCACTACCCTGGTCTACGGTACTAGAAGCAAAAGAATTTCAACTCGAAATTCGGTTGAAAAGGTGAGAGGAGAAAGTGAAAGTAGTTCCCCGAAAAATCAAGGAGAAGTGTAAGACGGTAGTCCCACCATAGTAGACGAATAGACTCCAATAACTATAAAGAGGGTCGTTAGAACTAAGGTCGAACACAAAGAAGGTCGGGTCGTGAAGAGTACTACATGACACGTATTTTCAATTTATTCGTCCCACTGTTATGTGTCGGAACTGCATAAGGAAAAGGATAAACCTTGGTCAGACAATAAAGTACAGGTCAAGATTGACAACGAAGGACTGGACGTATATCCAAAGAGTTCTCCATCCAGTCCACCAGACCATAAGGGTAGAGAGAGTCTTAAAAGGTGTCAGTTTCCTTTTACTGACACTAGGTGTCAGTAATCCGGGAATTTAGATAAAGAGTGAAGGTGACATTTTAGTAGTCTCTAAACTAAATCCAGTATGGACTTACCAGATCGCCAAAAGGGATGAAAGAAGTTAAACTCGGACTCAAACCTTTATTCCTCAAGAACTAGACTCGGTGTCAGTCGAGGACCAGAACAAAAACAACTGACTTATCTCGAAGAGGTAGAAACCGACGTTTCTTATATTAGTGTTATATAACACTAGGTGTGTCAGTTTCCAAAACCGTATCAGGTATATCGTTTTTATCTACAAAAAGACCTTGAGAGAACGAAAAAGGTACTAGGTCGCCTACAACCGTTAAACTAGAGACCAAGGGGACGGAAAAGATTTTGGTCGAACTTGTAGTCCCTCAAGTGTCAAGTACATAACGACTTCGGACCGAACCTCTTAAAACTCGTAATGAAATGATCGTACACTCTACTCATGTTAACACGTCATCAACCTCGTAAGAGACCGTAACGGAAAGAAACCCTAACCTTACTTTTGACTGGAAAAGGTCAGGACACCGGTGACGACTCAAAAGGTTTACACGACCGTATAACTCACATCGTGAAAGTGTCGTAGTAGAAAGTCCTAAANGAGGTGACCTTAAGGTAGTGGAAGTG